>JAJOOR010086141.1:0-53362 GCA_036250505.1 Solanum acaule | reverse complement strand
AGAAATAGAGCCTAGAGGAGAGAGGCCATCCAAAGTGCACAGAGGGGGAGGGGGAGGGGGGGGGGGGGGCGTGGGGTGGAGGAGGAGAGAAAATAGCTACAAAATCCTAACTATATCTAAAAATTATAATTCTTCCAAACTATAGTGATGTATTATAAATATATCATATATTTACCTACTTACGTAGTATTCCTATTTAAAAATTACTCTATATAGTGTGAAGCTCCCCACCTAAGTTAATATAGTTTAACTTATTATAAGAAGTTAATTATCATTTTTATTGGATGCCAATTTTACTTATAACAGAGATTTACTTAAAATTATAAAATAATATTTTTAATTATATAAAGTTTTTTATTTTAATACATAAAATTTAAACTCTTCTAAAATTCACCCTTTAAAAATAAATAAAATCTATATTACTTTAAAATCACGAAAATTCTTAGAAATATTAATTGAACTTTTTATCCTTCACGAAAACACTATTTAATAAATAAAACTATCATTTACTATATTTTAATATTTATAATTTTAAAAATCAAATCTATCATTATTGTAAATATGTATTATTCCTCATATTTAAGAATTTATGCATTACCATTTTATTTTATATAAACTGTTTTTTTACTCAATTTAGAATTCATAATTATTATCCTTAAGAGGACATATGAAACATCATCCTTTTATTATACCATATAAATAAATACATGTTATTATTATTCTACTTCTTCTCTTCCTCGCAAAATCAATTCCAATTTTCTGACATTCTCATTTCTGTTTCAAGAAAAGATGAATCCCAGGAACCCATACAATCCAACGGAATTCAATTCTTCTTCAAGTTTAGGAGTCTGTTTAACTTATAAGCGAAAAGTCATAAATCAAAATATACACTTTTTTAACTTATTCAAAAGTGCTTACAAGATATTTTAGCTTAAAAAACATAAAATAAACCAATTCAAATAGGCTCCACATATGGTGGGTATTTTTTTATGTCCTTCCGTCGAAAGTCTGTGAAAATATATGTTGAAATAAATATTGATAATGTGAGACTGATTTAGTGGAGAAATATCATGTTGTTAATCTGTTGATAGATGATTTTCAGTTTTCTTTCGCCGCAATTTTCAGATTGTTCTTCTACTTTATCATAATCTTTTCTGTTATTATTAATTTGTTACAAATAATTGTGTTATATTATTAGACTCATATACAATATAGTTCACTTTTTCTTTACCTAATTGTTTATAGTGTATTTTCGTACATCAATATCAACATAATTTTGATTTATTGATATCAATAGTGAAATTTTGTTCATAATATTTAAGTTTGCTCCTTAATTATTTACAATGAGTGATATATATTATTCTTTCAGTATACTTTTAATCTTAAAAATGATCTTATGTTATTTTTTTATATATTTAATAGTTTAACTTATAAATAATAATTTATTTTTTATATATATTTCGTACTAATTAATATAATGCACACATGTAAAATACGTAATAAACTTAACTAGATGAAGTAAAGTGTCGGCAATGGCTTCGTGATAGATTATATATCTATTTAATTTTGTCAGTTAGTGTTTCATTTTCAAAGTTTGGTAGGGTATTACAAATGAGAAAAAATGGAAAGTTTTGGAGCTTTCAGGTCTTTATTTATTCAACAATAAATAAATATTGATGGAACATGTTGGTTTATTTTTTAACACAACAATAAATAAGGCTGAAATTGTTTTCTTATATCTCATAAAATTATAGTGCTTTTGTTTTTAATTAGAGCAAGACAAAAACATATTTGCCCTCATATTATTAGTCTACGTGTTCCAGGACTACACACATACTTGACTCTGATGATTTGATTTGTGAACAATCTAATAAAATAATTAAGTTAGATATAACATGAATATGTTGTAGGTTTTTTATGATTTGTATATTATAATTTTAAAAAAATATTTTTTTTCCTCCTCTTTTGATAGTATTTCACTCATAATACTTCAAAAAATCTATTCCACTAATGGTGTATGGGAAATTAATTTTTTAAATAAATCTATTGCACTTAAAATAATCCTTTAAATAAACGAAAAAGGATAAAAAATGTCTTTGACCTATGCGAAATAGATTACTTATATCCTTCGTTATATTTTGGGATAAAAAATGTCCGCCCGTTATCTTAAGACACCACATGCGACTAATCCCTCCACCTAAGCGTTGCTAACTAAGATTCACTATAAAACATTAGACCTTTCGCGCCGACAACAATCGCCACAAAAGCCAGAATATTATTACTAAAGGTTTTCACTGATTTTTAGCATTAGATTATGTTTTTGTGTTTGTTTCTCATTGTGTTTAGTAAAACCCCCAAATGACATCAATCAAAGAAGACTTTGAAGACACTATATATTTTTATTATTATTATGTCATATTTAAATGCATAAAATGTACAATAATGTATTGTATAGTAGGAGATTTGAGTCGAGAAGTAATTTTGGTGCTTTTCATAATAATATTGGATGTTTTTAATATTGATAGTACATGTTATTGATTTTATAAAATTAGGTTGTAACCAAAAATTAATTATCATATTTTCTTGTTGAAAAAATAGAATTTACTAGTGAATGACTATTGCAGCCTTAGTTGCCGCTAAAATTCACTCAAAACTTTTAGTGGCAATATTTTGAGATTTGTGGCGACTTGTGTTGCTGCTAAAAGTCTAATTTTTATTTAGTGAATCTTAGTTGGCAACACTTAGGTGGAGGGATTAGTCCCACGTGGCTTGTCACATCACTAAAAATTTAGATTGTTAACTCTTGAGAGTATTTATTGTCTCTTAAGATAATAACAGGGACATTTTGATCTCAAAATGTAACGGAGTGTATAAATGGTCTATTTCACATAGTTCTGAGGGTAATTTTGATAATTTTCCCTTGAATAAATACATTCATTAAAAAATAATTTTTTATATATATATTTATTTCAGTATACCTAGAAATTGTTTTGAAATATATTTTTTCCTTCATTTTATATACTTTGAAATCATGCTTGACGAGTAATTCAGTAGGACAACGAACATGAAGCTATAGTTCTGAAATGTATCTTTTTTTGTTGTTTATTTGTTGCTTTAAAATCATGACGATCTGACATGATTTATGAGTAATCCAACATGACAACTAATCTGAGTATAGTGTGATATAAAGGACAACTACGTAGGTTAAATATAGCATGAAGTCACGTCGATCCGTCATAACTTACATACTGCAGTTTTGACATATATTTTTCCCTCTCTTTTATTTGTAGCTTTGAAATGCAAGACAAATCGACATAATTTGTGAGTAACCCAACATGATGGCTAAGGAGAATATAAAATGAAATCATAATCGGAATTGTCATGACTTGCATTCTACAATTTTGAATTTTTTTCGCTTTTTTTGTTAGTAGCTTTGAATTACCCGAGGATCCTCCATGATTTATGAATAATCCAAATGACAACTTGATAAATATCATACGAAGTCATATTGATTTATCATAATTTACCTGTCATATTTAAATTATCTGCAAAATATCTCTTTTGTGCAAGTCACCCGATGGTGTAGATCCCATATTGTTATTGTGTAGTACATAATAGATCATTTTGACATGTTATTTATCTTATAATTCATTTAATAAAGTTATTCAAAAACAACCTACTCACCATATGTCAGAGTTCAATTCTTAACCAATCACCAAGACTTACATTGGTACAACTCATGGCAGGTCACAAGACATTCAAATGGATGGTGAATCACTGAGATCTTAATACAAATTGTTTGTAACTTCGAAACAAATAGTAATGACCCGATTGGTCATTTTTGAAAATTTCATAAAATTACTATTTTATTCCTCTTGATATTGGCCCCGAGTTATTTTTAAATGAGTTTTGAAATCAGCTTCAAGTTTTTGAGTTAAAAGTCGTGAAATTTGGAATTTGAAAGGCTAAAGTTGTTAAAAAGTGTTTTTCCGTATCTTTTGGAGTTTCGAGTGTCGGAATGGAATTCTATCGATTCCATCCGTTCCGAAATATGGAAAATTGGTCTAAATGAGTTGTCGGTTTCAAATTCGGAGTCTTTTTGAGGAATTAAGGTACTAAGTTGGAAAATTATGAAATTTTAGCCTTTAGGTTGACTTTGGTCAACATTCAGGGTTCAGATGCTCAAATAGAAATTTTAAGAGTTCCATTGGATTCAAGGGATAATTTTTTACCTATGTAAGGTCTTGGACTGAATTTTTAGAGATCCCAAGCTTGATTTGGCCTTTTTAGGCGTTACAATTAGTTCCTTATGACTTACACGAGACTAAGTCCGGGAGACTAGTAGATATGAATAATATGATCTCTTTTATATAACCTCCACGACAGCATAACTATAGCTAGATGAGATAGTACTATATGGTCACATGATGCAAGTAAAACCAACATGTATTTATTGTCATTTTCTTGCTGGCCGTCCCCTATGGTTTTTTTGTATGTTTTAGGCAAAGTACTGAAAACTTTTCTTCCCACACGAGTGAGTTGCCATCTAGATTCTAGCCCAATCATTCATATATATACTTCAAAATGTTGAAAGCTACCTAATTAATTCACTTGCCAAGCAAAATCGTAAGATAACGAAAGCTTTTGCTTCCACAAAATACGTAATAATTACTAATAGCTTTTGACATTCGTTTTACTTGATACGAAATTTATAAGGACTTCAAATAATAATATATAAAAACCATATTTTGGCATAGCATACAACATGGAGTCTTAGATACAGCAGATGTACAATTGCGCAAATTTTGAGCAAAAGATCAACTAAACTAGTGATATATCTATTAACTCAAAAATATTATTATACATAATCATAATCATCATCATGTCACTTCATTGTAAATAAATGACTCTCAATAATTTTGTGATTTCTTCGATGATGGTTAGCTTCATCTTCATTTCCAGCACGAATTTTTCTTCTGTTCATCTCAGCATACATTTCCTCTATCATTGGTTTCCATAAACGAACTCGAGCATTTATGAACCAATTCGATACCTGTTCAAAGGTGTATATTAGAATTTCGATATATCAGACAAAGTATCAACATGTATATCTGAGTTTAACTATACCTGACTCCTTGTCAATCCACTTTTTACTGCCAGCAATTGCTTCTCTGCATCCTTTGGATATCTGAAACACGCATTGTTTTGAGCAAATTATTACATTACAAGACGAAACAGAAGCATTTCAATTAAGAGAATGTTAAGCTTTTTTGCAATAAGACAGTTAATCTACTACAACAGAACGGATTACACTGATAGTGTATATAAGTTGAGAGTCATGCTTACGGGTGAAGAAAGTTTTGAAACATCCATGCTCTCAAAACTGAGACAGATCTTTCTGGCAAGCCTCTCTGTGGCCTCCATAACTGATGATCTTTTCGTTTTAGCTGCTGAAGTGCCCACTGCTTTTGAATGAAGGATGTTTCGAATGACTTCTCTACTCCCCTTTCTCCTCCTTTGTTGAAATGTTCTCCCATTGCGAGAATGTAATTGCTTATTCTCTCCCTCAGATTTTTGTACAAGGAGGAGATTGTTTGAAGGGAGAAACGAGCATGTATACTAGGATCCAACTCGGTGACAGCATGAAATGCAGAGATGACCATATGAATCTCATCTAAGCATTGGTTGTATTGATCGTCAACCTAAATATACGGGAAGTGCAAAGCACAACATGACATAAGATGAGTACGCATAGAGACAAGAGCAATCAGAGGCAAAACAAAGAATTTTCAAAACAGATTGTCGTAACAACGAAAACTAATCATCAAATGCTTGTCAACTTACCACTTGCAACAAAGCTACCAGATTCTTTTTCTTTGCTTCACAATCCATCAGACCAATGATTCTATGGTCTCCATCAGGTGAATCATCGGAACTCATGGCTGCATAGCCCCTTCCAGAATCTGAATTCAAAGCAAATGAAGTGTTTGCACCATTCTCCATCCCATTTCCTCGATAGCCAACCAGGTTATGATTTTGAAGTGATAACTGAGCGATTTCAGAGAGTATTTCTTGCATTACACGGAGATATCTTGATCCAGTTAAGAATTGTGAAAGGTGGACAGGTTTGTATGAACCAAAGTTTAAAGACAGATTTCTGCTGTTGCAAGAAGTTAGCTCTGAATCAAAGCGTCTTTGAGGGAAAGCATGGTTGGCTACACCAGAGCAGCTTATATCCGAGCATCGGTCCCAGATGGTAGTCCCACATGCAACAGCAGATTGTGATGTTGTGAGACTTAGACAGAGCTCGTTGCTAAATCGGGAGGATCCAGAGGGACTATCAGAACTCAAACTAGCTGTTTCTGATGAGAACCATGTGTTTGAATTCACATTTTCAGTTAATTGGAAAGACTGAGATCCTGCTCGTCCTACAACCGTCCCAGCAATTTCCGAAACACCATCAAACTCATAGTTTCTGTAGGATCCAAATGAATGATTCAACACATTAGGATAATCTAGACCATCAATTTTCTGGCCTTCTGCAGGATGTGATAACGGAGCCAGTACCGCTAAATTTTCAGGATTCTCATGCATAGCGTTCCTTGCAGCCAAAAGATTAGCAAGAGACACTGCAGAAATTGGTATTCCCTCCATGTATTGATCATCTGTGTAAGCATTACTGATTGGATAAGAAGTACTCACTGAAAACTCTTTCATTCTGTTTCTCCCAGCCGGCAACACATTGTGAATTGCTTCAGTGTCAACAGTTCGAGGAAAATTTGGTACATTTAGAAAACCATGAGAACTGTTTACAGCTTCACCTTGCAGCATAAAAGGATAAGGAATTCCATGTCCATCCATGATATGGTTTTGTCCATCCATAATGTTGTTTTGATTGTTCATACAAACTGTATCGGGAAAACTAATGGGAACAATGGTTGTATGAAGAAAATTTTCATCTATAATCCGATGAGGCTCTGCCATTTCTAGTGGAAAATTGAGTTCCACATCACCTCAGGATTTTCTATGAAACAACAAAGTTAAGTGATCAAGCTAACAACAGCTGCTGGCACACAAAAGGTTCTTCCATGACTATTAAACCTTGATAGTTCACACTTCTATACTTTTGGCTGAATAGAATTGCCTATAACAAGATAAATGTCAATTAACACTACTTAGATTACATCTCAAAGATTTTGTAGAAGGTTATGCATACAAGAAAAAAATTAGTATGGCAAATTAGGAAAACAACAAAATCGCAACGTGCCTTACGACTGATGGATGGTAGAGAAAGCACCTCTACTAAATTTGATCATTTACATCCAACTAGTTGACTCAATAAAAATGCTTTAACACAAGAGGCACTAGGGATTGAACAACTATGGATGGGACAAGACATTTTTCTCTTTTTCTTGTTGTATAGTCATTACCATCCAACTTTTTTTGTCTCTTTACATTGGTTTGTCTATGTTAAAAGAATAATTAGGCAGAATCATATTGAAAAGTTCATGTGCCTAAATATTACTATTTCAGTACCACACCTGATCTTGAATAACAGTAGAAAAATGGAAAACAGGCAATCTGCTTTTTGATGTGCAAAAAACAAATATAGTGATAATTAAGCATACATATTTCATAACTATTAACACTCTTAACTCAGAACATACATTCATAAAATTTTGAATCCACCACTTATAAATTCATTTTAAAAAACTTCCATTTAAGTTTTCAAATCTCCTTATGATTAAGATGGCTAACTAGCCAAATCCACCATAGTTAAAATCTAAGTTGCACAAACTCTTCACTTTCCATGCCACACCCACGTCGAATTCTCAAAAAATATACTACTTCTGGAGAATCCGACACACACCTTCGAAGAGTCTGAATAACATACATTAAAATAGGATATATGAAACAAACATCAGACAACCATTTTCTAGTCAGTGTGTTCTCATGTGAAAACAACAATTATCAAAGTTACTTCTCCTTTACTCACAAATAAGGTGAGAATGTTACTAAAAAATATGGCACATGTCAAGTAGTAGAGAATGATAAACCAACAATGAAACTAAAACAGATAGTTAGCTTATATGTAACTTAATAACAGTAAAGCCAAGAACATGAAAGGGTAAAAAAAACAAATTATTTCATCACCTCATAATTGAGCTTTTAAAACACATCTAAAACATAAATAATAATATAATAGTAGTAGTGAAGAAAGAAGATAACCAAGCTTGTGCCAAACTTCCACAAACAGGAGCTTCAATTCCTCTTAAAATAAAATTCCAAGGTTGTTGCCAAATCCAAATGTGGAGAAAAACTCAAAACAAATCATTGGTTTTTTTCCCTTTCACCCCAAACAATGTTTAATCAAAAGACCCTTTTTCTCCCCCTTTAACAATAAAAAGAAGGGTAAAAAAAGGAATAATGGTAGAACTAGTACAATGTATCAACCCCACAACACAAAACCCACCCCCAAAAAACTACAAGAAAAAAAAAGGCAATGCAAAAAGCAAGATGTTTTGCTTGCATGAGGAAGAAAAGCAAGATTTTTATTCAGAACCCAATACCCAAGAAACTCAGAAAATTCAGAATCACCATCTTCCTCACAAAATTATTTTATTTTATTCTTTAAAAAAAAGGGTTTTTTTTTGGGGGGGTCATTATCCAAAGGGCATTCTTTTTTTCATTAATAAATCACAAAGAAAAGGCAAGGAAAGAGTGTTTTTTTTTTTTTTTTTTGTGTGTGTGAGTGAGAGAAGTGTTAAAAGCCAAAAAATGTACTTGTTGATTTTGCAGAGAGCAACTGGGAGACGAATAATTACATGGATTTATGGACCCATTATGAAAAGATAGTGTGAGAGAAGAGCCACACAAACGCAAAAAATCATTCACATTTCATGCAATACTATACATTATTCTATATTTTGCAAATACATACAATAGTGACTGTCAAAAGGCAAGCAGTGCCAGATTTAGAGGCCATTTGGTTTGGATTCTACCAAATATAACATTACACTGAGTAGGTAAGGACTTGTATATTCTATCCTCTCGGGACCTCACTTGTACTATTATATATTGAGTATGTTATTATTATTTAATTTATAAGTACTAGAACAAAGAAAAGTTAAAGTATTTCTGTAAAATTTAGTATAGACCTCCAATTCTATTGAGACAGTCATGTTTAGGAGGTATTCCAGTTTCAACCGAGCATATAAACGCATGATAAAGTGTTTTTATTATATACTTTCAATTTAAATTTTGAAAAAAAATATTGTGTATTACATAAATAAATTAAAATATGTCATCTACACATTCGTGTCAATATGTTTGTAAAATCTCAATCTTTTTTAGTTGAGATTGAAAAGTATAACTACAGGAAACAATTTTATTTGATTAACTTAATTATATAAGACTATGCGCAATCGTAAATTTAAACAAAAAGTACTTAATAGGAACACTTTGAGTGTGTTCGATAAGAATGAAAATATTTTCTTGAAAAATAACGGAGTTTTTTACTTATTTTCTTATGTTTTGATATGTAAGCAAAAAAGTATTATTCTAATTATTTTTTAAATATATAATCTAGACAAATTAAATGAGTTTAAAAGAGTTTTAGCATATGTACATTAAATTTTATCTAAGGTAAGTCATGATCATTAATTCATTATGTGTCTGGACTACATAATATTCATCTCATATTGAAGCTCCAATTAAATCTGGATCGCGCTCTACAGGGTCGAGGTGGCGCTCCTAACAGGATTTTCTCCATACTCAGGGCTCGAACCCGACACTTCTGATTAAGAGTAAAACACTCTCACTAATACACCACAACTCATGTTGGTACATAATATTTATCCTTATTTGTAGATTCTTCATCATCTGGGTTAGGAGAAGAAAATTGAGGCACCCCATGCATGAGGTTGTCCTCCTTATTGTTTCGAAATCGATTTTATAAATTTAACAATAAAAATCAGTGATATATAGATAATAATAATAATAATAATAATAATGCTATAAATTAGAACAATAAGAAAAATAATGCTACTTACAAATTTCCTCTTAGTCGTCCCCATACTAATTACAACCCTAGTGTGTACTGCTTGCAACTTAATCACCCCTTAACTTTGAAAAAGGTAAAAGTGATATTACATGAGTGATCAAATTGATGAAGTATATCACATATTATATTCCACACAAAATAAGATTTTATGTAAAAAAAAATTCTCTACGTCCAAAATATCTCGATACTGTTATAAAATAGTTTAATTATAGCTCAGAACAAAAAAATACGCTTTAAAGTCATAACACTCTTCACTATCATTCGAAGTACAGAATATTTGGTGCACCCATTTACTAATTAAATTTATTTTTATGTATTCAACACTTCGATGAATTTTCTGGTTATAATACCGCTGTTTTGTTGGACTTTTAGTCGGAAATTTTAAAATAAATTTATGAAAATGGTTTTAGAAAAAAAATTATTTTCCATTATTGATAAAATTTAAAAATTAAAATTAAATTACTTCTAAATATGAAAATTTAAGACATAAAAAAAAAATACTACTACATAAAATAGGAGAAGAAAAGTATAATTTGAGCAGGGATGGCAGTAACAAATCCAACCCGTTCAATTCGTCCAATCTGTTTAAGATGACCCGTCCATTTTATTAGCTCAATCCATTTCAACTCATTAAAAATTGGATTGATATGTAACTTGAATTCACTTTTATCAAAATATTTTTTTAAAATCTTTTATTTCCAATTTAATATATTGTATATAGCCACAATAAAGAAAAAAATAATTTTGTTAGGTACTAAAATAATTTAAAAGAACAAATGAAATAATTAAACTTGGTAAAAATTGAGTTGGATTGAGTCTTGACCTGTAATGTAACCCACCTGATTCCATTTTGACCCAAACAAATTTGTATCGAATTGAGTCTTGACCCGATTATTCTCTTTAACTCATTATAGCTCGTTTAAATTGGAATCAACCCGCTCAATTATCTTTCCCTAAATCTGAGCATAATAATATATGTGAACCAAACAAAATATGATGTATGTCTGTGAAAGTAAGGTGTTACTACACCACTCCTACTAGTTGATGGTAGGCAAGCAAGCAGTGCAGTTCCACTCATTTCTTCTTGCAGCCTTTACTTATCAGAGGGCCCATCCCTTTTCACAGGCCCCTCACCCCTCTTTCTCTCTGCTATTTCTGCAATAATTATCAGAACCAAACATATCTGGATTCCCCTTAATTCTGTTGAAACTCCTGTACATTGCACTGTTTTTACTTGCCAAGCAAATTTTTTCTACACACCTAAAAAGTCACCTACTTTTTTAACCCAAATGAGAAAAGAGAGTAAACAAAGTAAAAGAAAAACATACTTTCATTGCTTGATTCAAACAAATAAATGTAAATGATGGAAGGAATAGTAAAACAGTATGGCCTCTGTAATACTACTATACTACTACTACTTTTTAGTAGCAGTACAACTTTTGTCTTCTTATGATTATTATTATTATTATTATTTCATTTTATTAGAGGAATAGATTTTAAATATTACGGGATATAAATTTGAATTAATTTGAGTGGGGGAGAGAGAAAAATGAAATAATGATGATGCAAGCAAAGTTGGAGTTTTTAGCAGAGAAGATCTGATGGGGAAATCTTTGACGAATTTATTGGTGCAATTACCATCCCTATCTACCTTTTTTTTTTGGCATTGTACCTGTACGGTCGACACTCGTCTTCTTTTACTGGATTTAAATAAGTAACACAAGTGGACAATCCCACGGGTGCAATACTAGTAAAACTTTCTTAATAAAAAATTATCTCTGCCCCCCTTCATCATTGATTTTATTTTTGGTAACAATTAGCTTTCCAAATATATTCAAAAGGAATAATTTGTTCATTTTTTTAGCTTTTTTATGTGGAGGAAACATTTTTAGATGTAAAAATGACATAAATTAGATTTTTTTGTAAGTGGCATGCAAAACTAGTTCTTCCAATATTTGTGTATTGAAATTTATGTTATGAGTGAATTGGACATGAAAAAATAGTGGAGTTTGGCATAATTATTTACAAACTTATAAGAAAATATCACGCGACAAAATCCTAAAATACTGTAGAAGCTTTATGGTTAAGAATTACGAGAAAACTAGCTAGACAATTTTTGTATGTTACTAAACTTATTTACATTTTGATTTCTTCTTCTCTTCCTTCTTTGGTCTTCTACCGACCATTAATGTATGTTCTCCTCTTGCTCCTCCTTCTCCTCATCTTTCTTCTTTCTTTTGAATCATTTTGAATCAATGATATATCGAAAGACTCAAAATATTAAGAGGAATTTATATATTTATTTTGGGATTGTTTTTTTTTATAAATTATAATCACCATTGGCAACTAACACCGTTATACTTTATCTACAATCACCTCTACTATCACAATCATTATAATCGTCAACCATCAATCACTTCTATCATCACAATCGTTATTGGCAACTAACAACGTTATATGGCAACCACTACTATATATACCTACCACCCTCATTATTACAATTGTCATCATCATTGTGGTTAACTACCACCAACGCATAGTCAACCACCACAAATTGTGTTTAGTCATCACCACAATCCATGTTGTGATCCACGATGACTTCATAAGGGTCTATGGCATAGACTCGGCCCAATAATATGAACTGGATTAGTCATATTTGCCGCGTCTAGGCCATAGGCCCTTATGATTGTTGTGATCCACGATGACTTCATAAAGGCCTATGGCCTAGTGGCAAATATGACTGATCCAGTTCATATTATTGGGTCGAGTAAAATGTTGGAGAGTTTTATATGGGATCCAAACTCAATTAACTATTGTTAAAAAGGTCTAGGGATTAGAAAGAACAGTTATGCAAATTATGTCAAAGCTCTGGCTTTCAGTTATCTCTCATCTCCTTTCTCTGTTCTAGAATCTCATCCATTTCTAGTTACCTTCTTTTATGTTATCTATGTATAATTAGTGTGTTGTTACTTTGTTGTGTGTATTATACGTTGTAACTTGTATTCCGCGATAACAATATATATCAATGTTTGTATTGGAAATCGAGTTTGTTTCATTGGTGCTTTCATCCAGAGGTCTTCAATGGAGGACCAAATATTTTGAACTATCGACGGTTCAATTAAGGTTGTGAAGGATTCATGGTCAAAGGATATTGCTGAGATTTGATGTATGTTACAAGAGGTTGTAGGGAAATTATCTCCGACCACACCTCAATTTTCCCTTGATTCATGTTCGTCCATGAAAGTAGATTCCGTGAAAATACCCAAATTCAACGGTGATGACCCTGCGACATGGGTTTTTAAGGTAGAACAATATTTCACTCACTATAACATTTTTTCAGATAAAAAATTGTCATTAGCTTCTTTATATTTGGATGGCGATGCTTTGAATTGGTATTGCTGGTTATTTCGAAACAAGCAACTTGTAGATTGGGACCATTTTGTAGCAAAATTGTTCATTCGATTCCGCACTCGAAGTCAAGAAGCACCTGACATGCGTTTAGCCTTTCTCCGTCAACTTACCACAATAAACTATTGTCCGAAAGGAACTGCAACTATTCCTTCATGGAATACCATAGCCAACTCTCCCTCACCTCAAAATTGGAATGTAGGCTATGACTATAACAACCAAACTTTTGCCCACAAGGTGTTTGGGGAAAAGTTGGATAAGAAAACTGAAGATGTTGTGAATGTTGAAGCAATGCTTCAAACACCGAATTTTATGAAACCAAAAGGTAAGTATAAGGATATACCAGTACAAATTAAAACTGTGGGTGCTGAAATTTCGCTAACTCAAGCAAAACAGGAGAACTGCGATTTCAAGGAGATATCCAATTTGGATTTGGATGACAACAAAGAGGATCCCCTGCCTCTTATTCTGATAATGACATATACAAATATCCGAAGAGGCGTGTCATTGCAGATCACAGAAACAGATGTTGAAGTTACAGTAAACAAGGCGCAAAAGTTGTTTGGTATTTATTCTCATAATGCCCGACAACAATTGGTTGACAATAAAGTGGTCGACTTACTCTGGGAAAGAAGTGACCTCTTGATTTTGGATGGAACCAGATTGAAGCACAAAAACATATTTATAATTTTTCCATTTGATCCCGATGAATCTATTCCTCCCTCCATTATGTTCAAGTGCGTGGATATACATTTGGATATATCGCATTACTTATCGATTGAACTTTATTCTAGTGTAATTGTTCTTGATAGTACTACAAAAAGTGGCAAATTGTTGGATGAAATGCCAGTAGCAAAGTGGGTAGACAAACCGGTCAACCTTGGCTACCACGACCACTTCCAAAACCATATTTCAAAGCTTTACTATTGGAATTTCCTAGCCCAACTTAAGCAATCTGTTGAAATGGCAAATGAATTTGACTTTAAGGGGATTGTTATAATTGGTGTTGTTGATTCCAAGATAAATGCTTGTCTTGTCGCTGCAAACATCAATAGTGAAATGCAGCCTGCTACACTTGCTACCATGTCACCAGAGTGGAAAGTGTTGAAGTTAAGAAGTAATTATAAATCGAAGCTTCAAGTTGTGCACCCTATTGGTTACACATTTTATGGTGTCATTGAGTTGGTAGAGTTGGTTGTACGATATATATTACGTCTAGGCTTAGTGGAAATGTAGAGATTTGGTGGAGAGTGAGCTTCGAACGTAGTTCATCAGTATTTCAAGGAGGATAATTTTAGCCTTGATGGGTCTGATCATGTTAAGCAGTATTTCCTGTATCATATTTCAAGTGCTTCTGGAGCTTCTTCTGAACCTAGTAGTACTCTTGATGCTATTCTTGTTTTCAATGTTCAGAAGCTATGCAAGAATAATGGAGCCAATTCTGGAATCATCAAAGCTGCCAATCAAATCACTATATTGTTCATAATGACTTTCACTTGTAGAAGCCAAGGAATTTATAATACTCCAAGTTGCCAGATGAAGTTTCTTGACATGAACCTTGAGGACAAGGTTTTTTTCGGGGGTGGAAGTATTGTTGTGATCCACGATGACTTCATAAGGGCCTATGGCCTAGCGGCAAATATGACTGATCCATTTCATATTATTGGGCCGAGTAAAATGTTGGAGAGTTTTATATGGGATCCAGGTCCAATTAGCTATTGTTAAAAAGGTCTAGGGATTAGAAAGAATGGTTATGCAAATTATGTCAAAGCTCTGGCTTTCAGTTATCTCTCATGTCATTTCTCTGTTCTAGAATCTTATCCCCTTCTAGTTACCTTTTTCTATGTTATCTATCTATAATTAGTGTGTTGTTACTTTGTTGTGTGTATTATACGTTGTAACTTGTATTTCGCGATAACAATATATATCAGTGTTTGTATTAGAAATCGGGTTTGTTTCAATCCCCATCATCACTATCAATCACTACCACCATGTGATCAATCCCTACTATCAAACACCTCCACTATAACAACTAGTATAGCCGTCAACAACCACAAACACTCGTTAACCACCACATATTATAACAACCTTCACTATAGAAAAGGTCAAAATTTTATTTTTGTGTTTAAATCAGATTTTTGTCCATGTCTTGGTATGTCAATGATGACTTTTTTAAGAGTTAAGATTTTCGTTGCTTGAGGTAAGTGATTTCAATCCATCTTTCCCTTCTGTAATTCATTTTTATTCATAAAATGGAAGGGTAATTTCTTCATAGAAGTTTATGGATTAAATCCTAGGGTTATAATTGTCGGGAAAGAATGTAAAGTTAGGGTATTTATGCATATTTTTGATTTTTTTTATTGGATTTGATCTTTAAGCATGAAGTTGTGGGTTCAAACTTTAATTTCGGTATTGAGGAATCTTGAAACCCCATAAAATTGGGTTGATCATGAAAATCTTCAATTTAATAAAATAACTTGTTAACAATTCGTCAAACCTTTTAAAAGGTAGAATGAGGTGGGTTTAAATACGCAAGATCTTCAATAAATAGGATGTTAAAGAGACCTTATACTTTGTATGTATTAGACTTTGAGCGTTCTATGGCATTGAGAAAAGGAAAAAAACTACGATAATTAAAATTTTTCGCTTTTAATTTGTCGATTGAGGTAGGTTACAATATACTTAGAGTTAGACTTTACTTAGTTATCAATATGTAATGTGAAAATTGTATCGCATGTTGATTGATCTGCAAACATAATTGTTCTTGTTTTGATGAAATTAAGTGTTGTTGGTAAGATCTAACATGAAAAATTATTGAATTGATTATTCATTGATAATATGAATTATGAATTTGTTATTATTCTATAACGTGGTGATGTTATGAATAATGATATTGTGGCTATGTGTAAAATCATGTTCCCGTCGTTATGGAAAAGTCAATGGGGAAATAATTTAGGCCAGAAAACTTTTGAGTAATAACTTGAAAAATTGTAGCCTAGTCCAGATTTGAACAAAATATGAGTTAGGTAAGGTCTAGGGAAATCTGGTAATGAATGGGGGATCTAATTGTTAATTTGATCAGATGAATGGATAGCTAACACGTTAAGGAGCCCGTACAACTTTACATAATTGAATTCAGGTGAATAGAACTCCCGAACCAGATATTGGGGTGAAATGGTAGTTTCTGAACGTCAAGGGTTGAAGGTGTGTTGTGAAATGGGAGCTTGGAACTCAAATTCTGAGCTTCTGTCTCCGTGCAAACCGCCAGAGCGGGGTTAGTCCCACCAGAGTGAGGCCGCTGTAGCGGGACAGTCGCGACTTAAATCAGTGAAAATCCCCAAAAATATTATTTTTCTGCAAAACTTCGTTCTTAAAAGCCAAGGACCAACCCAAGGCAATTTCTTGACAGTTTTCCACGACTTTTGGTGCTAAAGGTAAGGATTTTACTCTCTTAATCCATTTTTCGATCCGTAAAACTTAGATTCTTGGGTAATTATCATTGGGGGAGGATTTTGGCCTGAAGTTGATGGTGGGAAAAAGTCCTAGCTGCAGGTTAGGATCATGAGTTTAGTCTTGGGTTATTGAGTTGTTATAATCCGGGTAAATTAGACCTTAATTATTGATCTTTGCATTAAATTACTCGTTTGTAGACCAAGAACAACCGGAAAGAATTCGAAAAGGGAAGGCTCAAGTGTCGTAGGAGGATTCAAGCTTGGTTTCGAGGTAGGTGATGGTTTGATTTCCTGTTGTGTGATATATGTCGGATAATTGTTTCATTGTATGCATGCATGTATGTCAATAGGGAATGCAAATCAATCTAATTAAATGATGATGTGTGTCTTAATACATGCCATGAACTTGTTACTTGATTGTATGATAATGGGTAATGTTCATTATGGATGTGATTGTGACTGTGGTTGTGCTGATTGGATTGGATGCCACGTTCTGACACATATACTGGATCGGGTATCACGTTTTGACAAATATATTGGATCGGGTGTCACATTCTGACACATATATTAGATCGGGTGTCACGTTCGACAAACTAACAGTTTGGGCGTGAGTTCCATGAGAGAACCACTTGTGATTATTATGTTCTTGTTTACCTGTCATTTATATTGGGGAATTGTATGTTATTCCTAAAATGATGACTGATCTATGTATTCTGTATATGTGTGCTTACTGTGTTGTAATTGTTCGTTGTATATATTGTGCTTATAGAAGTAGCCGCGTGATCCTACCAATACACTGTGGTTGTGTACTGATACTGCACTTGCTCTTTCTTTGTTGAGTACAGAGCATCTTCAGGCGGCTACTGACAGACCTCAGTTAGGTGACTATTGAGTGTGAATGGATTCAAGGGTGAGCTAGTTCTTTCAGGCTGCCATGGATCTTTCTTGTATAAGTCCGCTATTTTTGGATTAAGACTATTTGTTTAGGGTGTTTTGTTTAGTTTTCAAGGTTGCGCCCCTTTTTTCTTAGACTTGTTAGTTAATCAGAGTTTTGGTATAATGACTTTCAGTTATAGGGGTTGAATTTCCGTAATAGTTATGTTAGTCGATTTGTTAAACTTTCAGAGTTTATGGGATCTCCATATTTCCTTAGTCATTTAAACCTGCTTTCGTATCTTTAAATGTTCTAGTTTTCGTTAAGTTTCTTAGTTGGTTTGTCGTAATAGTTCTCCCATCGAAGGGTTAGTGTGGGTGCCAATCACGGTAGTCTGGGTCGTGACAAAGTTGGTATCAGAGCCCTAGGTTCGTTGATCTTATTGTGCCAAAATGAGTCTAGTAAAGTTTTGCAGAATGGTACGGAGACGTTTGCAATTTTCTTTGAAAGGCTATAGGACTTTAGGAAAACTCATTTATTTCTTTCCTTCGTGATATTACTTGAATCCAATTGGTATCTAAGTGATACAAATTGGTATATTTCCTCCTTCACTCTATGGTTAGAACTAGAGCAACAGTAGTGGTAACACCAACACTAGCAAGAGATGATGCGTCCTTCCAAATAAACATGTTTCCCCGATTAATATGGGCATGTAAAGACTAGTGACCAACATGATTTTTTATTAAGTTCTTAAAGTTGAAAGTCTCATTCTTCATGGGTACGGAATATGAAGATGTTTAGGATTTCCTTGTTGACTGTCATGAGTTGCTTCATAAGATGAATATAGTGGAGAGGTTTGGGGTTGAGTTTGTGACATATCAATTCCAGAGAGACACCAAAATATGGTGGTTGTCTCATGTTGAGTGCCGACTAGTAAATGCACTACTCATGACTTAGAAACATTTTATAACTTTCTTTATGGAGAAGTATATACCCTGAACTTTGAGGGATAGGAGGAGAGATAACTTCCTGAACATAGAGCAAATTCGTTGCTTTGTGAAGTGATTAGGGTCAGATTTAGAGTTTCGAGCTTATAGGTGACAACATTCAAGAAGTTTTGTAAGGGATAGTTAGATAATGAACACCATTACTTTGGAAAATGCATTTAATATTATTATCATAACATGTATGGGTTGCTTAGTAAATGATGATAGTATGTTGCGACAATTGAAGTTAGAATCTCTACTGCAATTTCCTAGATTGATTGTATATCAAAGAGGGTCATGATATGACTACTACAATAGCAGTAATGCTTACTTGGTTAAGTTATTAAGTGTGTTAAAATTGTGGAGAACCTGGGCATATGAGGAGGAAATCAGCGAGGCCGTGGAGGCTGGGAAAATGGTAATGCAGGTAGAGGAGCAGTGCCGCCAGGTAAGGTGGTTGCCCATCAAGATAACAGGGCTCAGTTTTATGCCTTTTCGGGTAAGACCAAGGTTGAGGTGTCTGATGCAGTGGTCACAGGTGCTATTCTTGTCTGTGACCAAATGGCTACCATTTTGTTTGATTCGGGTTCTACTTATCCATATGTGTCAGTTCAGTTTGCCTTGGGATTTGACGCGGTTTGTGATGTGTTTGATCCCCCATCCATGTTTCTACCCCAGTTGGAGAGTCGGTCATAGTCACCCAGGTATATCGTGCTTGTCCTGTTCTGTTTATGAGTTTTCAGACTTGGGCTGATTTGGCTATTTTGTATATGATTGACTTCGTTATAATCTTAGACATGACTTAGTTGTCCCCTTATTATGATGTGCTTAATTGTAATGCTAAGTCTGTGACTCTAGAGATCCCGTAGGGAAAAGTTAGAGTGGGAAGAGGTGTACAAGCCTAAGTCAGCTAAGGTTATATCTTTTGTTCGGGCTAGGAAACTGGTGGGGCAGGGTTGTTTAGCATATTTGGCTCATATTCGGGATGTTGATGCTGAGTCTCCCTCTATTGAGTCTATTCTTGTAGTGTTTGAATACAAGGAAGTGTTTCCTATCGATTTGCCTGGTATGCCTCAGGATAGAGATATAGATTTCTGCATTAACTTGGAACCTGACACTCGCCCCATCTCCATTCCTCCTTATCGCATGTCTCCGGCAGAATTGAGAGAGCTTAAAGCTCAAATCCAGGAGTTTCTTGATAAATATTTCATCCGTCCTAGTGCTTCCCCGTGGGGTGTTCCTGTCTTGTTTGTTAAGAAGAATGATAGTAGTATGAGGACTGATGATTTTATCTTAAACCATAAAGGAGTGGATTGATACCGGAATGACAAGCTTATGGATAAAGAAAATCCCATTGAGTATACTTGGGTGAAGGCAATTGAAGATTTTAGTAAGAAAGTGTGTATAAAATTGGGTTAGTCCTTTGAATTTGATGGGTACACCTGAGTTTGAGGTGTCATGTTGATGAAAAAGTTGACTTTATAGTGATTGCCATGACTGACTGAGCATAATAGTAATAAGAGTTCATGATGGATTGTGATGGGATGCAACTATATAATAATATTATTGGTTAAGCGAATTTTGTATAGTATTTATGACTTGCGAGTATCTAAGGTTGTGGTTTCCTAATATTTGGTGAGTAACGTGGTTGTATGGAAAGTTTTAAGAGAAGGTGGGACACCACTCAAATAGAATTTAAAAGAACTAGAGTCATAATGAAGAAAAAATAGTTGGATGTAGTACAACCTTAGAGAGAGAGGCAAGAGCAAAAATATTTTATTTGATTGGAAAGGCTAAATAGGTATCTTCAGAGGGGTAGAGAATTGGGTTCAGAGAAGCGTGAATTCATTTGTTTGTTGTGGCTATGGTAATAGTGTCACGAGTTCATCAGATGGGTTAAGAACTATTAGAAAAGACTTGAGAAAAGAATGTCCAGACATTAGCTCGAGTGTGATGATAAGTGCTTTGTTTTTGTTTTTATTTTTGAGTTAGTAATGAGTTTGATTGAAATTTTGGCGAATGATCTTGTAAGATCGGTGGAGATGCGATCAATGATAATCGAAGATCCATGAATACATAAAAATCTTCAAGGTACAAGCTAGTGTTGATAGATAAGGGGATTGTGTTGTACGGTTGAATTTACAATTCAAATTTTTCATTGTAAGTTTACATTTATGGTGATATATTTTTTCAAGGTGAGAAATGATCAATTGTATCAGGTATTGAGCAATTGAAAGGACTTACACCTGAGTTGAGTCGTAAAGTTTATTATTGTTGATTGTTAAGTACCTAAGAAAAGTTTTCATTTAAAAGTGTTGGTTTATAGTAAGGTAAATGGTCGGAGTGCTTATGATAATTGTTAGTATTGAGAGTGTGGACTTCAGTGAAATGATGTGAAGAGTATGTGGAGTCAACTGAATGGAAAGAGCTGGTATCAGCTCTTCGGAAGAAAACCTTTAGTTCTATTCAATAATTATTCCTTAAATTCTTATGTGACCATCTATTTCATTTTGTACATGGTTGAGAGGATGATTCACTAGCTATGCTCGTGTGTGTTTTCACCTTTGTGGGTAGATCCTTAGTGGTGGATCAGGTGTACCAATCCTTCCATGTTCTCTTAGTAGAATGTGGGGATCATTGGGTCCAATTCTACCGTTCTTAAAGGTAATCTACAATCACAATTACTAACTCTAGGATTTCAATAGTGTTGTTAGGGGGTTTGTATGCTTGGACATATCCCTCGATTAGTATATGATGTCTAAAGATCAAATTTTTATAACTTAAGCTCATGGGAATTTATGTTGTGGGATGGAGATGATGTTAAGAACTATGATTGTTTGGGTATTATGAGTGTGTGTTGGTTGGTTCAGGTTCACTTCTAATTGTAACGAGTATTGATTTGGAATTTTATCATGCTTAAGTGCGAAATGATTCATCCTGATGATTGTGTCAAGGTCCTTGATAACATGTTGCGAACGTGTGTACGACTAACTTTGGTGGTTGTTGGGAATCAATTTTGTTGTTAGTTAAGTTTACATACGATAATATTTATCACTCGAGTATTGAGATGACTTCATTGAGGCATTGTATGGGAGGATGTGTAGATATTCAATTGGTTGGTTTGAGGTTGGAGATGTGAAACCCTTATGGGGTTGATTTGGTGAAAGATTTTTAGGATAAGGTGAGAAGCATTCAAGCTAAGCTTCTAGCAGTCTAGAGTCGACAGAAAAAATATGCAGACCGTAAGGTAAGGGACATGCCATTTCAGACTGGTGAGAAATTCCTTCTAAAAGTGTCACCTATGAAAGGGGTGATGTGATTCGGCAAGAATGGCAAGCTTAGTCCTCCATACGTTAGACCATTTGAGATCATTGACTGTGTAGGGCCTGTGGCTTATAGATTGGCCTCACCCCTAGCTTACCTGGAGTTCATCCAGTGTTTCATATGTCCATGTTGAAGAAGTATCATGGGACAGAGATTACATCATTAAGTGGGACTCATTTTTGTTAAACAAAGACCTCCATCATAAAAAAGAACTGGTTGAAATTTTTGATCGTGATGTCCGAAAGCTGAGGACCAAGGAGATTAAGTCCGTGAAAGTTCAATGGAAGCATCGTGCGGTTGAGGAAGCTAATCGGGAAACCGAGAAGGACATGCGAGATAGGTATCCCTAGTTATTCGATGATTTAGGTACCACTCTATGTTCACCTTGGCCCTTTTCTCCTAGTTTTTCACTTGGGGACGAGTGATGGGTAAATTGGTATCTATTGTAACAATATGTTTCCGTTGTTATGGAAAAGACAATGGGAAAATAATTTGGGCCAGAAAACTTTTGAGTAGTGACTTGGAAAATTGTAGCCTAGTTCAGATTTGGATGAAATCTAAGTCAAGTAAGGTCTAGGGAAATCGGATAATGAATGGGGGATCTAATTGTGAATTTGATCACATGAGTGGATAACTATGACATTAAGGAGCCCGTACGAATTTACAAAATTGAATTCGGGCGAGTAGAACCCCCGAAATAGATGTTGGTGTGAAAGGGTAGTTTCTGAACATCAAGGGTTGAAGGTGTATTGTGAAATGGGAGCTTGGAACTCAAATTCCGAGCTTCTGTCTCTGTGCAAGCCGCCAGAACGGGGTTAGTCCCGCTAGAGCGGGGACGCTATAGCGGTATAGTCGCGACTTAAGTCAGAGAAAAACCCCAAAAACGTTATTTTTCTGCAAAACTTCGTTCTTAAGATCTAAGGACCAACCCAAGGCAATTTCTTGACAGTTTTCCATGACATTTAGTGCTAAAGGTAAGGATTTTACTCCCCTAATCCGTTTTTCGGTCCGTATAACTTAGATTCTTAGGTAAATATCATTGGGGGAGGATTTTGGCCTGAAGTTGATGGTGGGAAAAAGCCTTGGATGCACGTTAGGATTATGAGTTTGGTCTTGGGTTATTGGGTTGTTATATTTCGGGTAAATTAGACCTTAATTATTGATCGTTGCATTAAATTACTCGTTTGTAGACCAAGAACAAGTGGAAAGAATCCAGAAAAGGGAAGGCTCAAGTGTTTTAGGAGGATTCAAGCTTGGTTTCGAGGTAGGTGATGGTTTGATTTCCTGTTGTGTGATATATGCCAGATAATTATTTCATTATATGTGTGCATGTATGTGAATAGGGAATGCGAATCAATCTAATGAAATGATGTTGTGTGTCTCAATACATGCCATGAACTTATTACTTGATTGTATGATAATGAGTATTGTTCATTATGGATGTGATTGTGACTATAGTTGTACTGGCTGGATCGGGTGTCACGTTCCAACACATATATTTGATCGGGTGTCACATTTTGACACATATATTTGATCGGGTGTCACGTTACGACACATATATTGAATCAGGTGTCATGTTTTGACACATATATTGGACCGGGTGTCACGTTCTGACGCATATATTGGATCAGGTGTCACGTTTCGACACACTAAAAGTTTGGCGTAGGTTCCATGAGAGAACCACTTGTGATTATTATGTTCTTGTTTACTTGTCATTGATATTGAGGAATTCTATGTTATTCCTAAAATAATGACTGATCTATGTATTTTGTATATGTATGTTTACTGTGTTGTAATTTTTTGTTGTATGTATTGTGCTTATGGGAGTAGCCGCGTGATCCTACCAGTACACAGTGGTTGTGTACTGATATTGCACTTGCTCTTTCTTTGTTGAGTACAGGGAAACTTCAAGTAGCTACTGACAGACCTCAGTTAGGTGACTATTGAGCGTGACTGGATTTAAGGTTGAACCAGTTCTTCCAGGCTGCCATGGTTCTTTCTTGTTTAAGTCCACTCTTTTCGAACTCAGACTATTTGTTTAGGGTGTTTTGTTTAGTTTTCGGGGTTGCGCCCCCTTTTTCTTAGACTTGTTAGTTAATCAGAATTTTGGTACAATGACTTTCAGTTCTATGGGTTGAATTTCCGCTATAGTTATGTTATTCGATTTGTTAAACTTTCAGAGTTTATGGGAGGTCCATATTTCCTTAGTCATTTAAACTTGCTTCTGTATCTTTAAATGTTCTAGTTTTTGTTAAGTTGCTTAGTTGGGTTGTAGTAATGGTTCTCCCACCGGAGGGTTAGTGTGGGTGTCAATCATGGCGGTCTGGGTCATGACACTATGTTATGCTTGATGTGTTGTCAAAAGAGGTAGTTGGAGAGGATATCATATTGAAATATGCAGATATAATGAGTACATAACCACTATCTGGATGATAAGTGACTTTCGATGTGAGCTTATGAACAAGCGATTTGTGTAGGATACCATGTTGGTACGGTACATGGATACTCGGGGTCCCCTGGAAGTCATGACTAGATGTCACGACCCAGGGGTACCCCCTAGATGTAACAAGGCACATAGAACCCCAAAAGGAACCATGTAAGCCACTTAGCATTTCATAATATAAGCATAGAACAATAAAGAGTAAAAACGCATTTCAAGTCCAATATTTTTCATAAAGGGAAGCGAAAGTCTAGACTTGTCTCAACATATCCATCTATTACAATACTTGAATTAATAGTGACAAAGCCCATACAACATAGTCCGAAAAGGAAATACAAGAATGAAACTACTAAATGGAAACATCCATCCTCGAATCATGAGGACTCACCAACAAGCTAGGAGAAATGAGTAATTCCAAGCTTAGCCACAGGACCACCTTTAGAACCAGACCCTACACTTGGGGAAAATGTAAGAAAATATGGGTTAGTACAAACATGCACTAAGTATGATAGCCATGCATAAAAACCTTGAAAACATGCTAAAAGGGACATTTTAGTTGAATGCAGTAATTTACTAAGTTAAAGATTCATTTTGTAGATAATAGAAAAACAGAAGTCATAAGCATATTCATTTCATAGATCATTATATCATAAGAGAAACATACCATAAGTACTCTCAAAGCATACTTGTGCAATGCATGACTAAGATCTCATAATCTCACTCATACTAAGTAAAGTTTCTTGAGTAGCCATAGTTCATAATTCATTTTCTTGTCATAGTTCATATTTCTTATTCTTGTTCATATTGTTGTCATAGTGGGAATAAGCCTTAACTGACATAGACCATGTGAGCTTAACATGGAATCCGGTGTTACTTACACCAAAAAGGATTGTCCTACTTGCCTAAGGTAAGACCATGGTTTGTTAGCTTTAGGTGGATCCAATAGCTAAGTAACCTACGGGAGCACGTAGTTTATGGGATACAAATATTGTTAGTAGAAACCCGCCCTTTCTGACGGGGAAGATTCCATATCAAGAGATTGCTTCTAGAAACCCGTCTTTTCTGACGGAAAGCTTCCATCTCATATTCAATATCCACTCGGTGTTAAGCATAATTCCCACGGAGTACTTATTAAGTCATAACTTATTTCATTAGGATATATCATTAGATCATGCGTGAGAATAACCTTTCACCGTCCATGTCTTCATATTCATGTTAGATTCAATTAAGTGAGAAAACCTTTCACATCATGTTCATTATATGTTCATGAGAATAGACTTTCAATCAACATAACAACATTATCATAATCATACATAAGTGTGTAAAAGAGAATAGCCTTTCAACAACACACAACAAAATCATCATCATAATCACCCTACTCTCAAAGTGTTCCTAAAACATATACATCAATCTTATAATCATGCATAATTCTCATACTTTACCCTTCAAGGATCAAGGATCACATTCCAGCAACACATCTAGAATTACTACATTAGACATAAATAATAATATGATTCAAATAACTCCATTACTACAAGCATAATCTCATAATATCCCTCTTTCATCAATCCACCCACATCACAAAGTCATAAATTGGGAATATAGGAATTTCATGGATTCTTGGGGGACTTCAAAATAAAACCATAATAAATCATCAATTCAATCATAATATTAAGTAATTAAATCATTAAAATTGTTTTTATAAAGGAATCCATGACTTGGAGTCAAACCCTAGCTTTTGGGGAAATTAATAGTTTTGAAATTGAATTTGGAGGGACTCCATGGATGAAAGCTATCCATGGATGAAGGACTAACATACCTTAGCTATGAATCTCCAAAGAAATTGAGTAGAAATCCTTTCTCCTTCAAACCCTAGCTTCAACTTTTTCTTCTTCTTCCTTGGAGTTTTAGAGAGAGGATTTTTGGAGATGATGAGTTCTTTTGGGATTTTTAGAATAATGGCTTGGATGCCTTAATTTGGTGACTTAATAAGCTTATATAGTTAGTCTAATTTAGTGTAAAATGACGTCACTTAATAACTAATTAATTTAGGAAAACCCCAAAGTACCCCTAACTCAACTGCCAAAAAGCAGTTTCAGGTGACCACCCATGGCCCCACGACCATGGTCCATGAATGGACCCACGTGCCGTGCTGGTGAATCGTGGGTGAGTTACTGGAACTATTTTTCTGAGGCCTTGACCCACGACCCCTCACCCACGAGGTATGGGCTGACCCACGAGGCGTGGGTCACTGTGGCCTAGGCACCTTCTAAGGGTCTTCCTCAAGGACCCATGGTTGGTCCCATGGGGTCGTACCTTGACGTTCTAACACGAAACCCTATATTTTTAGGTACATGGAGGTACGTTTACAACTCTAACCCTCATGTTAAGCTTTAGGTTAGTCTATTAGTTTCCGAGGTGTTACAATATCTCCTCCTTGGGAACATTCGTCCTCGAATGATGATCTAGACACGTTACAGAATTAAAGACTCAAAACTAGTAGCCCTACATGCATGAAACATCAAAATAATACATAATCCAAAGGCGGAAAGATCAACTCCAACTTAAACATAATCAATGCAACACATGAAAGTATGAACTACATCTAACAACCCATTATGCATGAAACTCAACATTTCTCATATTCATAGGAGAAAATACCTTCTCCAACTAAAAGCATGCTCAACACAATATCATGGAACCAATATGCAATTACTCTCAAAAGCACACTAAAGCATGTTCATCAAATGATCAAATCATCTCATGAAGTCAAATAGGCAACTCTCACTCAATGCATCTCAACATGAGGAATAATTAATCATAAGAACTCATTTCTTAGTAAACATGAATTTTATCAAGAACATGCATAACATAAGGAAATCATGGAACACATATAACACACATGACTCCCAAAACACTAAACTCAAGAGGAACTACTTACCTCAAGCTTGTATAGGAGTAGAAGGAAATAGATGAGGATACCGGGACTTCATATCGGCCTCGGCCTCCAAAGTAGCACCCTCAACTAAGTTATTTCTCCACAAAACCTTCACGGAAGCTATTTCCTTATTTCTCAATCTATTGACTTTCCGATCTAGGATCTCTATCGAAACCTCTTCATATGAAAGGCTTTCGTCAACTCCCAGCCCTTCTAGGGTAATAATGGATGTCGTATCTCCAATACACATCTTAAGAATAGAAACATGAAATATCGGATGAACCGGGGCCAAATCATTTGGCAAATCCAACTCATAGGCAACCTTCCCAATACGTTTCAAAAATTGATATGATCTACATACCGGGGACTAAGTTTCCTTTTCTTTCCATACCTCATCACACCCTCTATGAGTGAGATTGTCAAATAGACTCAATCATTAACTTCAAATTCTAGATCCCTTTTTCTTACATCGGCATAAGACTTTTGTCTACTTTGAGCCGTTCTTAACCTCTCTCTCTAATAAGCCGAACTTTCTCAATGGCTTCATAAACTAGGTTGGGACCTATCAAAGCAATTTCACCTACCTTTAACCTACCAACCGGAGACCTACATCTCCTACCATACAAGGATTCAAAAGAAGCCATACCGATACTTGAGTGATAGTTGTTATTGTAGGTAAACTCTATTAGTGGCAAGTGGTCATCCCAATTACCCTTAAACTCTATAACACATGCCCTCAACATACCCTCAAATGTTTGGATGGTACTCTCCGCTTGCCCATCAGTTTGGGGATGAAAAGTCGTGCTAAGCTTAACCTTTGTGCCAAGACCTTTTTGGAATGACTTCCAAAAGTGTATAGTAAATTGAGTACCCTGATTCGAAATAATAGATAAAGAAACCCTATGTAACCTCACTATCTCCCTTATGTACAACTTGGCATAGTCTTCCGCTGAAAAAGAAACCTTGACGGGAATAAAGTGGGTTGATTTTGTCATCCAATCTATAATGACCCAAATAGAATCATGTTGCCTTCGAGTGCAATGCAAACCCACAATAAAGTCCATATTTACATATTCCCACTTCCAAGTGGGAATACTTATATTTTGGGACAAGCCTCCCGGCCTTTGATGCTCAACCTTAACTTGTTGACAATTAGGACATTTGGCTACAAATTCCACTATATCTTTCTTCATATCATTACACCAATAGACTTCCTGTAGATCACGGTACATCTTGGTGGCTCCCGGATGAATACAATACCGAGAACTATGAGCTTCCTCTAAAAAATATTCTCTCAAACCATCCATATCCGGAACAAATAACCAACCTTGGTACCTAAGCACCCCATCTCTCCCTTAGGAGAAAGCCTCTACGGACTTCTTGAGTACCGACTCTTTCAACTCAACTAATAAAGGATCAAGGTCTTGGTTATACTTCACATCCATTATAAAGGACGATTCAGAACCATTATGGACCATGACACCACCCTTGGTGAAATCCACTAGTTGGACACCTAGTCGGGCCAATCTATGCAACTCACAAACCAATTCCTTCTTTTCATCATCTATATGAGCCACACTACCCATGGACAATCTACTAAGTGCATCCGCTACCACATTAGCTTTGTCGGGGTGGTAAAGAACACTCATGCCATAATCCTTCAAGAGTTCTAACCACATTCATTGTCGAAGATTCAAGTCCATTTGACTAAACATATATTGAAAACTCTTGTGATCGGTAAAGACATCCACATGAACTCCATACAAATAATGCCTTCATATTTTTAAGGCAAACACAACCGCCACTAATTCAATATCATGGGTTGGATAATTCTTCTCATGGATTTTAAGTTGCTTTGAAGCATAGGCAATTACTTTATCATTTTGCATGAGGACACATCCCAATCCCACTCTAAAGGCATCACAATATACTACAAAACCATTTGTACCCTCTGATAAGGTCAACACCGGAGTGGAAGTAAGTCTGTCTTTCAACTCTTGGAAACTTTTCTCACAAGCTTCCGACCACTCAAACTTAGCCTTTTTTTGAGTCAAAGCCGTAAAAGGACAAGCAATGGAGGAAAACCCCTCAACAAATCTTCTATAGTACCCGGCCAAACCCAAAAAGTTTCTAATTTCGGAAGGATATAGAGGTCTAGGCCAACTCTTGACCGCATCCGTATTCTTAGGATCTACCTCAATACCCTTGCTTGACACAATATGACCAAGGAAAGCTACGGACCTTAGCTAAAATTCACATTTACTAAACTTTGCAAAAAGTTGTTGGTCCTTAAGAAATTGCTACACAATTCTCAAATGGTCTATATGTTCATTCTCACTCCTTGAGTAGATCAAAATATCATCGATAAACACAATCACAAATATGTCTAGGTATTGCCTAAACACCTTATTCATCAAGTCCATAAATGCCGCCGGAGCATTAGTCAACCCAAATGACATAACCATAAATTCATAGTGACCATACGGGGTTCTAAAGGCCGTCTTTGGAATATCAACCCCTCTCACCCTCAATTTGTGATAACCTGAACGAAGATCAATCTTAGAGAGATAGCTAGCCCCTTGAAGCTGGTCAAACAAGTCATCTATCCTTGGGAGAAGATATTTATTCTTGATGGTCATTTTGTTCAATTGACGATAATCGATGCACATTCTAAGAGACCCATCTTTCTTTCTAACAAACAACACTGGAGCACCTCATGGAGAGATACTCGGTCGAATGAAGCCCTTATCTAATAGATCTTTTAGTTGCTCATTTAACTCTTTCAACTCGGCCGGAGCCATTCTATAAGGAGAAATGGAGATAAGTTGCGTATCCGGTAAAAGGTCAATACCAAAATCTATTTCCCGATCGGGAGGAATACCAGGCAAATCATCGGGGAAAACTTCCAGGAATTCATTAACCACCGGAATCGACTTAAGATAAAGCGTTTCGGATTCAACATCCCTCACCCTAACAACATGGTAAAAGCAACCTTTTGAGATCATCTTCCTAGCTTTAAGGTAGGACACAAATTGACCTCTAGGCATAGAATTTCTCCCTTACACGGTAAGATAGGCTAATTTGGGAATTGGAATCTAACCACCCGAGTTCTACAATCGATAGAGGCATAATATGCATGCAACCAATCCATACCCAAAATCACATCAAAGTCTAACATGTCTAATTCTACCAAATCCACCAAAGTAACTCTATGGGGCAAGTAAATGGGACATCTTCTATACACCCTCTTAGCCATCACCGAATCACCAACCGGGTAGAAACCAAAAAATGGTCTAACAACACTTCGGGCAGTATATAAAACTTTATGGCCACATAAGGTGTCACAAAGGACAAAGTAGCACTAGGGTCTAACAAGGCATATACATAGAAAAGACTTTTAACATACCGGTCACAACATCCGGGGAGCTCTCTTGGTCACCTCGGGTTTGAAGAACATAAAAATGGTTTTGCTTTTGGGCAATGGAGTTTTAACCGCTAGGAGGAGTTTGCTTGCCTTCTTTTTCCTTGGCTGAAAGTGTTAGGCAATTCCTCAATTGATGACCACCCTTACCACAACCAAAACAAGTATCCATGCCGACTAGGCACTTACCATCATGTTTCTTCCTACATTTGACACAAGTAGGCCTTGTCATAGAAGATCTATTACCTCCTTGAGGTTTACGATTAGAAATCCTATCCTTGTTGACCCTTGGGGAATCATTTGAGGAACCTTGGTTGGAAAACCATTGTTTGAACCTTGGTCGACCGTGTCCATCAGACCTAGCATTGGAGAAGTTCCTATCACCAGTTCTAGCTCTTTTCACCTCTCTATTCCTTTCTTGGAGTTTGGACTCTTCAATTGGTTAAGCATACATCATATGCCTTGAGATATCCATGTCATGGAGGAGCATTTCCGAACGACACTATTTTTCAACCAAGTCGGACACACCCGACATAAACCTACTCATCTTAGCCCTTGAGTCCACCACTATGCTTGGAGCATATTTTGGAGATTTGGGTGAATTTTAGAGCATACTCTTTAACACACATACTTCCTTGACGAAGGTTGATGAACTCTTGTACCTTAGCCTCTCTCAACTCTAGGGGGAAGAACCTATCAAGAAATATCGATTTGAACACTTCCCATTCCACTGGCCCCGCTCCTATGAGTCTCTCACCCTTCCACTGATCATAGCAAACTTGAGCCACATCTTTTAGTTGGTAGGTAGCTAACTCTGCCTTCTCTTCCGAAGATACCCTCATAATAGCAAGAACTTTATAAATCTCATCGATAAACCTTTGGGGATCCTCTTCCACTTTAGAGACATAAAATTTGAGAGGGTTCATTTGAGCAAAATCTCTAACCCTTGAAGCAGCCGAATTCACATTAGGATTCATCGGAGCTACAACCTCTCTATTGGCTTGAGCCGTGACGGCTTGAGCCATTATTTGGATAGTAGACCTAAACTCCGCATGGGTCACATTATCAACCATGGGATTAACCGGAGCTTGATTAGCTTTAGGAAGAGCTTCTTCATTCACATTGTCACCCTCCATTCTTCTAGCATTAGCCCTTCGTGTATTCATGTCCTGAAGACACAAGAGAAGGATTAAGAGAGGGACTTTATAGAGTTAAACTCTAAGGCACGACTTAAGAGTAACGAAAGAAGTGAAATTTCCTAAATATCTTATAGCCTCTCATTCATAAATGTGGTGCGCTTCACACTTATGGACAAGACTCTACTAGACGTGGCTTATGAGACATCATCCTAGAATCATTCTAAACCTTATGCTCTTATTACTAAGTTTGTCATGACCCACGGGTACCCCCTAGACGTAACAAGGCACATAAAACCCCGAAAGAAACCATGTAAGCCACTTAGCATATAGTAGCATAAGCATAGAATAATAAAGAGTAAAAACGCATTTCAAGTCCAAAATTTTTCATAAAGATAAGTGGAAGTGTAGACTTGTATCAACATAGCCATCTATTACAATACTAGAATTATTAGGGACACAGCCCCATACAACATAGTCCGAAAAGGAAATACAAAAATGAAACTACTAAGTGGAAATATCCATCCTCGAATCATGAGGACTCACCAATAAGCTAGGAGAAATGAGCAATTCCAAGCTTAGCCACAATGAGGGCCACCTTTAGAACCAGACCCTACACTTAGGAAAAGTGTAGGAAAATATGGGTTAGTACAAAAATGCACTAAGTATGATAGCCATGCATAAAAACCTTGAAAACATGCTAAAATGTACATTTTAGTTGAATGCATGCAATTTACTAAGTTAAAGCTTCATTTTGTAGATAATGGAAAAACATAAGTCATAAGCATATTCATTTCATAGATCATCATATCATAAGAGAAACATACCATAAGTACCCTCAAAGCATACTTGTGCAATGCATGACAAAGATCTCATAATCTCACTCATACTAAGTAAAGCCTCTTGAGTAGCCATAGTTCATAATTCATATTCATGTCATAGTTCATAAATCGTGTTCTTGTCATAGTTCATATTTCTTATTCTTGTTCATATTGTTGTTATAGTGGGAATAAGCCTTAACCGACATAGACCATGTGAGCTTAACATGGAATCTGGTGTTACCCACACCGAAAAGGGTTGTCCTACTTGCCTAAGGTAAGACCATGGTTTGTAAGCTTTAGGTAGATTCAATAGCTAAGTAACCTACGGGGGCACGTAGTTTATGGGATTCAGAGATTGTTACTTGAAACCCGCCCTTTCTGACTGGGAGCTTCCATCTCAAGAGATTGCTTCTAGAAACCCATCTTTTCGGACGAAAGGGCTTCCATCTCATATTCAATATCCACTCAATGCTAAGCATAATTCCCACGGAGTACTTATTAAGTCATAACTTGTTTCATTAGGATAGTTCATTAGATCATGTGTGAGAATAACCTTTCACCGTCCATGTCGTCATGTTCATGTTAGATTCAATTAGGTGAGAAAGCCTTTCAACCTAGAATCTTTATTATGTGAGAAAACCTTTCACATCATGTTCATTATGTGTTCATGAGAATAGCCTTTCAATCAATACAACAACATTATCATAATCATACATAGGTGTGTAAATGAGAATAGCCTTTGAACAACACACAACAAGATCATCATCATAATCACCCTACTCTAAAGGTGTTCCTAAAGCATATACATCAATCTCATAATCATGCATAATTCTCATACTTTACCCTTCAAGGACCAAGGATCATATTCCATCAACACATCTAGAATTATTACATTATACATGAATAATAACATGATTCAAATAACTCAATTACTACAAGCATAATCTCATAATATCCTTCTTTCATCAATTCACCCACATCACAAAGTCATAAATTGGGAATATGGGGATTTCATGGATTCTTGGGGGATTTCAACATAAAACCATAATAAATCATCAATTAAATCATAATATTAAGTAATTAAATCATTAAAATCATTTTTAGAAAGGAATCCATGACTTGGAGTCAAACCCTAGCTTTTGGGGAAATTACTAGTTTTGAAATTGAACTTGAGGAAATCCATGCATGAAAGCTATCCATGGATGAAGGACTACCATAACTTAGCTATGAATCTCCAAAGAAATTGAGTAGAAATCCTTTCTCCTTCAAACCCTAGCTTCAACTTTCTTCTTCTTCTTCCTTGGAGTTTTAGAGAGAGATTTTTTGGAGAGGATGAGTTCCATTGGGATTTTTAGAATAATGTCTTGGATGCCTTAATTTGGTGACTTAAAAAACTTATATAGTTAGTCTAATTTAGTGTAAAACGATGTCACTTAATAACTAATTAATTTAGGAAAACCCCAAAGTGCCCCTAACTCAACTGCCAAAAAGCAGTTTCAGGTGACCACCCACGGTCCGTGGATGGACCCACGTGGCGTGCTGGTGAACCGTGGGTGAGTTACTGGAACTTCTTTTCTGAGGCCTTGACCCACGACCCCTCATCCACGGGGTGTGGGCTGACCTACGAGGCGTGGCTCACTTCCCAGGCAACTTCTAAGGGTCCTCCTCAAGGACCCATGGTTGGTCGGGGGTTGTACCTTGACGTTCTAACACGAAACCCTATATTTTTAGGTACGGGGAGGTACGTTTACGACTCTAATCCTTATGTTAAGCTCTAGTTTAGCTTATTAGTTTTCGAGGTGTTACACTAGATTGGATGGATTAAGACAGTTTAGCATGTGTGTACAAATGAGACTGATTTATGATTTTGAGAGGTATGTAAGTGATTTCTGGCAGGTGCAATGCTTATGCAACTGCAAGGTTTGGATGGATATGAATTCCATTATCTTGTTGTATTTTTACATGTGTGTTGCAATATCCAATTGCATTATGAAAATTGTGTTAAATTACCTTGTTTCATTATGACAAGATCATTGAATTGACTTGTTTCATTTTGACAAACATGTGATGATTTATACTGATAAGTTATATTGATTAATGATCTTGTTCAGTGGTTCATGATTTTACAAGCTAGTTAAGATCTAATCATGTTTAAAAAAAGTAGTATTCACTTAACTTTCTTACAAATCAAATCCTCTTATAAATGTTAAAGTGTTGTTGAACTAACTTATACGTGATAAGTTTGTAGGTTGAGTTGTGAACATGCAAATGACCTCAGCAAGTAACCCACTAAATAAGGTAAAATTAAGCTATAATTTTAGTACTCCTTTCATCCCAACCTAACCACCAAAACTACAACTTGCAAAGAAATCAATCCAACCTAACAATTTTACAATACACAGTTCAATAACCAACAAGTATCAAGTATGTCAATCACAAGTACCAAGTAGATCAATCACAAGTATCAAGTAGATCAATCACAAGTATCAAGTAGATTAATCTCAAGTATTAAGTTCATAAAATCACAATCGTCAAACACTTGCCGATATCATTTTCCATCGGCACAATATCACTAGCCGAAACCATTTTCCATCAAATTTATATAGTATCGCTTGTCAAAACTATTTCCCTTTGGCACAATATCACTAGTCAGAATCATTTTCCTTCGGCTTTATATAATGTCACTTGCTGAAACCATTTTTTGGTTCAATATCACTAGCCGGAATCATTTCCCTTCGACTTTATATAATATCATGTAACACCCGGACTTCGAAAGAGCTAAATAGAGGTTCGTACAAGTCACCCATCAGTTTTTAGTTTTGGGTGAACTTCAAACGATCATATCTTTTAGCACATAAAGAATTAGGTGGCCCATGAACTTTCAAATTGAAAGACTTTGAGTCATCTTTCCAACACCTCCAAGTTTGCTAATTTTTGAGCTCGAAGTAAAAAGTTATGCCCATTTGAGTGAAGCCTCTCTATCTAAGGTATCTCATTCATTTTAGAAAAAGGTATTTTGGTCTTTTCCTTTTCCCACTATAGGCTTAGAACGTTTTTCCTCACCCAATTAAGGGTTTAATCATGTGCTAAACCACTCTTGGTCGTTCCTAAACACTTAGAAAAATAAGAGAAGAGTTTAAGAAGAGAAAGAGCTAGGTTTTGAGCGTTCGTCAAGATCCCGTCGATATTCGCCAAGAACATTGTTATTTCCAGGAACGTAAGGCTTCTCACAGTGTTGGACTTGTTCTTCCTTACGCCATACATCTAATTTATCCGCAAAATCATTGTATCTAAAGGATTTTTGCTTAGTTCTTGATTTTTGTTCAATTCTTTAAAAATAGAGGTTGTGAATTCTTTTGTGTTGTGGATCTTTGGTAAGAGTTATGTTTCAAGGAGGTTTGTATGAGAATTTCTATGAATTCATGTTGGGTTTGAGAATCAAGAAGAATTAGGAGGAATCACTCAATACTAAATGAGTTAGGACCCTAAATTGAGTTGAAAAAATCATCGGTTTTTTTATAACGCTCAACTACACTTCTTATGATTCAAAGTGTAGGCGGCCGCTAGCAAGTATAAACCCAACGATGAGTTAGGGTCGATCCCACAAGGAGTGATACGGAAAAGAATTCAAGTACGAAGTATCAAAGTATTCTAATTTCTTGTAGAACGGAAGTAAATAACACGTAACATAAGGTAAATCAATATGTTTCAAATATCAAGATCAAGGGAATTCGGTATCCAATTGTTAACGGAAACAAATAATGCGATGTTTGAACAAGTATAAAGAGGACCTTAGGAGTGTGTGAGCAATCGAATACAAATTTCGCCTAATGGGTAATTAATAATTACTTGAAATCGCTAAATATCAATGGGTAGGATGGGTTTTAGCTATAACAATCATTTCTCAATCGTCTATTATGCTTCAAGTGAGTTCCTTCGAACCTCAACAAGCTTAGCAATACAAAACAACCCAATTCCTTAACTTATTCCAGTTTATCAAGTTGGGTAGTAAAGACGTAAGTCAATACAATTATCAGTCATTTATTCTACTCTAAGCAACTTTCGCAAGCAAGTTTCGAGAGCTAAAACTAGAACTAAATTTGCAACTTCAGCTCATAAATTAAAACATGAATAAACAACTGAACCCATTTCAAAAAAACCATATAACTAGCAATTAACAATACCCATAAGCTAATATCTATTTGACTACATAGTCACACCCCTAAGGAAAGGGGGTTTAGCCACACATAACAAAAAATAAAAAATAATTACCAAAAAGATGTTCCATCTGAATGACAAAATCCTCAATGCCAAAATTAAGACTAAAACCTTAAAATCACAATATCCAAGCTCAAAACCCTCTCCTAGAATGTTTAGTATTGTCAAAGGATGTAAAAATCTCTAAAAAAATCTGTGTAAGACACCCTTTTCTCTCTTCAAAAATCAATATATATGTTTTGAAAAACTTTTCAAAATTTCAGTACGCAGTCCGACTCGATGAAATTAGTCGGGATCGCCGAACGACTCGGCGATACGCCGACATGCACTTCTTCTTGACTTTTGGCTTGACTTCTGCATCCACTTGTTTTGTTCATTTAGGCGAGTTGGGTCGAGCTCGCCGTTCTATTCAACGCGTCGCCGAAGTGCTCCCTTAATCACCGAGTTGGCTTAGTTCATTAGCCAATTCGCTGGACTTTTTGGTGAGTTGGAGGGTCACTCGGCGAGTCACCGAGTGGCTTTTGCGAGCTCCAGCCTTTCTTTTCTTCAGCTTTTCCAATATTTTTGCTTCTTTTCACATTGTAATATCCTTGTCTTGTTCTGAAGCCTTCATTGCTACACATAAACAAATTAACATCAGTTATTAACACAAAATAGGTATTGAGGACACTAATTCATTGAATAACAAGCTCTAAATGAGTCAAAACTCCCAACTCATCAACGCCCCCAACTTAAACTTTGCTTGTCCTCAAATAAAACACAAGATCAATCAGACCAACATGGATGTCTACAAGTAGTGCTCCTTGAGACTCAACATGAAAGTGCACACAAGGTTCAATCCAAAAATGCAATTTTCAGTTGTGCACTCAAAGTTTCCAACTATGACTCGCCATCATCAATTAGAGTTCATGCTCACAAATACTCACTTTAAATGCAAATTCATGCCCAACAAAAGTATTAGAATGCCCTCATATCAAGAATGATTCCATGCTCTCACAAAGTCAATCAAGATTTATAATTAAGGAATCAAAATCAACTCTCACACTCCCAATGAGAGAAACATGCATGATTTTACCCATATGTTTGCCCGCATTTTTCATCCAACACATCACTTGGCTTATGCAAGATCAAAAAGGTCCTTCAAGGCTTGAAACTGAGCTGAGGGTAAGGGTATGCTCATTTCGGCATGGTGACTCTACCTTCATGAAGCATGACTCAAGTTTCACTTCTTTTCATTTTCTTTCAGTCTTTTAAAATTCACAACTAATCCTTGGCCTATTCATAGCACACAAAATCTTTGGTATAGCTCATCGGACACCCTTTTTATTTCCACAACAATGCACAACGGATACAAATTTATCATTTTTTTTCTTTCTTTCTCTTTTCTCTTCCCATTTCTTTTTTTTCTTTTTTTTTTATATGGAGGGGTTCCATCTTTTTCTTCACCACATGTTCTCAAGGACGAATTTCACGAACTTCTTACTCGGTTTCTTTCCTCATTCTTACCACATCCCCAACTTAGGCTTTTGGCCTAAGTTGACTATTCAAACAAATCAATGTTTCATGAAGGTTATAGCTGGGAAATACATGACAATTTCAACAACCGGTCTAAACATTTGTGTTTATGTTTCATTCAAAGAAAAGGTTAGACTCAAATGGTGCCAAGTTAGGTTCACACACTCACAAGGTGGTCACACAAAGGTATAACAATTAGGTTCACTATCAAAAATTCATGCCTAAAGTCATTTCTTTCATTCACCAATGCTAGTCAACTGGACCAACGAGACAAGTTCTAAGTATCATGAATAACTAATTTCTACATAACTAATACTCGCATAAAATAATACATAAATTCCCTTAATAACTAATTACTACATTATTTCATACCTGCATAATTATTGATTCCTACATTATTAAATGAGCAATCGTTTTCTTAATCTTTTTCTTTTTCTTTTCATGGCTGTGTCAATTCACAAATATAGACTATAGTACTCATGATTAAGATTTATGAGTTCAAAATTTCTTATCTTTCTTCTTTTTCATTTCTAATCTCATAATTGAAGGCATTTTTTTTTATTTGTGATTAGACCCTTGCCTTGTCACTTCTTTTCTCATCTGGTAGAAAAAAATCATAATCCAACAAAACATTTGAAATTCTCTTCCTCTTATCAAATAAGTACTACCATTGTTTTCAAATAAATGTTAATCTTAGATCTATTTTATATATATATACTAAAAGAGTACAATTCTTTTATATTTTGAAATACTTTAGTTTTAATTTTTTCGCAAGATACAAAAACTCTTTTCTTATAACTTTCATTCTCAATCAAACAAAGTGAGGCTGAGAGATTAGTATATGACTTCCTATATACCAAGAAATGATGTTTGTCCCTCAGTGTCTGGATGTTCAAACTTTGAATGATAAATTTAAAAAAATCCAATTATTGGATGCACAGAAAAATTAAAATGAAACAAAACAATATTTAACTAAATTATAAAAAACATTTTAAATAGAATTAACAAGTAGTGTTTCAAATTGATCTACGGTTTTAGGTTTACTTTAAAACGTCAAACTTATTTTTGATACTCTACTGAAATATTTTCTTAAGTCCATTGAAACTTCAAATTAAAATATTTACTAAACTATTTTTGTTATAAAAATAAGAGAAAGAGAAGTAACAATAGAGAATTTCCTATTTATAAAAGAAAATCTTATTCCACTAAAAAAGGTACTAAAATTTTAGGATTTTATTTTTATTTCTTTCAAAAATATTTTAAAAGATCCTTTATTAGATCTTATCATAAAATAAATGAACATCACAAATTTTTAAACTAATTTTTAATTAAAATATTTTTTTAATGAAATAAGAGCTTCGTACTCGCATAAATATAGTTGTAAGGATTCAAGAACTTGAAACATTAGGAATAGGCGTCGTGTAAGTTTTGTGCATAGCCTTATTAGTGGATTTTTACTTTCTATTATTTTTAAGAATATTTAAAATGTCATATCCAATTAATATAAAGTAAGAATTAACCTTTATATATAATGTAATTTTTTGGAGAAAAAATTTCGGCTGACCACCACTCTGGGCAGAAGAAGTACTCACTGTAGTTATTTGAGCCATTACTCGTTTGATGTCGCAATAAATGTTTTCCAACAGATTATTCGACAAAATTAATTCAAATGAATGTCTCTAGTTAAATGACCATATAATCATTGATTGACATGTCATCACACGCTATCAATAATCTGAAATAGCTTAAAGCGTTTGATCATGAAATTTTTTCACTTCTTTTAGAATTTTTCAAAAAACGTGTTTGATTATAAAGTCTCAGAATTTAACTTGAAATTGAATTCTAAAATTTCAAGAATTTGAAAACAATAAAAATGTATTTTCACTCCAAATTACTCATACAACTCTATTTTTCAAATATTATTTTTCACTTGAAAAACAAAAAATTATTTTCATTAATCAAATTTCATAATGAAACATGATCAAATCCATACTAAATTCTAAATATTTTTTCAACATTCCTTCATATACTTTACTAGGTAAAATATTCTAGGCCTAGATCAAAGTGTTAGGACCGTAACAATTAGGTGTCATGCGGAAGCTAGCCAAGCAAACCTCGAAAGACCACAAGTAATAAGACAAGCGAGAAATATATCAAAAGACACAAATTTAACGTGGTTCAGTCAATCGACATATGTCCACAATGAGAAATCCACTATATTTAAATATGAGAGTACAAAATATAGAGAGAAACAACCTTAACCAATTCACTCGGAATACATGGGAGGTTCACACAAGTGATAACGTATCAAGCTTGTGTCCCCAAATTCTCCCCCTAACCAAAACTCTCAAAGCCCTTAAGACTACATTGTGAATGCTGATTAAGTTAGAAGGAACAAACCTCTATTTATAGAGTCTTAAACCTTTTCCTACAAGAAAAGGACTAGACAATTCAAAACCTTTTCTTAAAAGGAAAACCTATTTATGGTAAGAAACTCGGGGCAAATAAAAATCAACTCAAAGTTCACTTTTTTCTTTCTTTCAATTTCTTGGATTTTTTCTTCATAGTGGTATTAATAAAATGTTGGAATCTCGGCATTTCTTCATCAAACTAACTTTTTAATTTTTTCAATTGTTTTTACTTGGAAAGCAAAGCAATACAAGACCAAAAAAAAAACACAAAATATTAGCTATTTCAATCTAATAACCCTAAAACTATAGTCATTTTTGTAAGTTATACTTCTTCTAAACCCCAATTCAAACTCTTAACTAGAAAATGTATATACATCAATGTATATAGACTGATACAGATGTGTGCATACATGTATGTCTATTGTAAAATGTAAAAATATATCTATGTTCGATAATTATTTAAAAATACCGCTATAAAATGTAATTCCATAGCATAATCAATTGCATTAGATAATAGTTCCTATTTAAAAGATGTAATTTTGAAATTTCATCAACTTAATAACGTTGATCAGACTAGACTACACGTTGGATGGGGCTCAATTTCCCAATCCCCATAATGTATTAGTTACTATTGGGCTTAATTAAACTCGTCCTGGAGATGTTTGAGGTAAACACATGAGGACTTCTTACGTAACTGTAAAAACAAAAAAAAAATCAATAAAATGATCAAAATGTATCAAAATTGTATAAATATGTATATATGATGTATAACTATGTATGAGAAATATATATATATATATATATATATACGCTATTTATATAATATTTATACGTTGCAACAATTCATCTTTCTCAACGAACTGATTTTTTCAATAAAAACACGTAAGTATCCTGAATTTAAATAACATATTTAACCTTCATGTATGTTTCAAAATTATTCACAGATGCCAATATGAAAACTGTTAATAGAAATTGGAATGCACAAAATAAAATAAAATACAAAACAAAAGAAGTAAAAGAAAGAAAATGAGGAAAAGAAGGAATTCTCTCTATAAAAAAAAATAATCTCTGCCTTTTATCTCAAAAAAACCATTTCGACAATCCATTCATCTATGGATATATATATAAATATTGAAAATACAAATCTGTCTACCCTACCCCCTCCAAAAAGCCCAGATCCATGTAGTTGGAATATTAATGACAATTACACTCCATATTATAAACAAATCTTGATAGAGAGATTAGTATTTGTATATGATACAAAATTAATTTCATATTTAGCTGCAAATATTCTTATTGAGTGTCCATAAAGGACAGAGTCTGCAACATGTATGAAGCGTAATAGACTAATGGATTCCAAACAAAATAATCCTTAAAAGAGGAATGAGGTAAATGATCATAATAATGATACAATATGCTTTTGAAGAGCCTATAACATAACACTTTATGAAATCTTATAAGAGGTTTAGGTACCTGAAAATAATGAAGTGGTGAAATCTTAATAAGTTATGTCGCAATATGAATCAATATGTATGAATTTTTCTAATAATCTTATGTGTTTATCTTGGGTTTTGGAATATAGTAATATATCATCAATATATACTACACAATTTTCTAATTGTTTAAAATAGTTATCCATAAAGTGTTGGTATCTACCTGGTGCATTTTTATATCCAAATGGTAATACATTTCATTCATAGAATCCTTGCGGTACCGTAAAATGGATTCCTCACCTACCAAAAATGATATACCTACCAAAAAAAGTCATAAATTCCACACCTGCTACACTACCAAAAATATCATGAATCCCTCACTTACCAGTAAGATGAATTCCGCACCGAAAAATGGTATCAGAGCTATGGATGATAAGAAATATAAGAAAAAACATACTAGTAGAAAATTAAGAAAATACAATATAACGCAAATTATAAAAGATTATGAGGATCTGGATTTTACGATCAATATATTAAAGCATGCACATATATATATATTTTTTATTATTTTATTTATTTATTTTTATTTTTTTTTATTTTTTTTTTTATTTCCCACCTACGGTACACTTCATATTCATTTTTTATACAAATATATATAAATATATTATATACATTTTAATTAGTAAAACTGTTCATATATAGTCACTTTTTATATAATATATACACACATATTATAGATTTTTTTATCAATATATTTTTCATACACACTTTATATTATTTGTTATACAATATATATACATTCGAAATCAAGTTACAATTTTTGAAAAGTTAATCTTACCGATCACAAGAATGCACCACAGTTCATTAATCCTTCACAATGTATTCAAGAATATGTAATGTTGCCTTTTAAAGTATCTATTCTGAGATGGGAATTCATTAATACGTACGAACTTTAGAGGTAACTTACAATTCTGTATCTCTAACCAAATTTAATTTATATTATTTATCTATTGAAACATTTATTGTCACGACCCAGACCGTCGTGATTGACACTCATACTAACCCTCCGGTGGAAGAACCATTACTACAACCCAACTAACAACTTAACTAAAAACTAAGGTATTTAAAGATACGGAAGCAAGTTTAAATGACAATAAAAATGGAGTCCCCATAAACTCCAAAGGTTTAAACAATTAACTAACCAAACTAATACGGAAATTCAACCCCTAGAACCTGAAAGTCATTGTACCAAAACTCTATGAACGATAAGTCTAAGAACAGGGGGTACAACCCCGAAACTAAACAAACACCTTTAACAAATAGTCTGAGTCCGAAGAGAGTGGATTTAAACAAGAAAGATCCATGGCAGCCTGAAATAACTGACTTACCCTTGAATCCGGTCACGCTCAATAGTCACCTAGCTGAAGTCTAACAATAGCCGCCTGAAGATGCCCTGTACTCAACAAAGAACAAGCAAGTGCAATATCAGTACACAACCATAGTGTACTGGTAGGATCACGCGGCTATCCCAATAAGTGAAACACATGCAAGTAACCACAACATTATAAAACAGGCATATACCGAACATATACAATATTAGTCATCTTTTCAGGATCAATGTAGAATCCCACGTTCTCAATAATACACATTGGTTATCAATTTAGAGCAACATACAATCTTCCAATATCAATCATCATTAGATAAGAATAATAATCACAAGTAGATACACAACTTAATTCAATGGTCCTCTCACGGAACTCAATTCGATGGTCCTCTCATGGAACCCACACCCAAACTGTTACCATACCGGAACGTGGTACCGGATCCAATGTTTATGCCAGAACGTGGCAATCGATCTCATGTTTATGCCGGAATGTGGCAACCAATCCAAGTTAGTGTGTCGAAACGCAACACCCGATCCATTCAACAAACCATAATCACAATCACAATGTATATTCTCACAATCATACAACAAGAGGTGATTCATGACATACAATTATTCAATTATCCTTATTTACGATTAGGGTGATCAATAATGCAACATTTGCATACATACATGCATTATAATGAGCAATTACAAACATATATCACACCAACATGAAATCATAACCATCATCTACCTCGAATTCAAGCTTGAATCCCCTAAGGCACTTGAATCTTCCTTTCTGGATTTTTCTCGCTTGTTCGTGGTCTAAAAATAGACAATGAATAAAAGGATCAACAATCAAAGGTCTAATTATTCGGATTATAACAAAACCAATAACCCTAGACTAAACCCAAGATCCTAATACCCAATTTAGGGATTTTTCCACCATTAGTTTCAGATCAAAACCCTTCCCCAACAATAATTACCCACGAATTTACATTCTACGGATCGAAAAATGGATTCGGGGAGTGAAAACCTCACATTTAGCCTCAAGAATGGTGGAAAACTGTCAAGAAAACCCCTGGGTCGTCGTTCCTTAGCTCTCAAAGTCAAAAAGTGCAGAATAAAACTTTTTTGGGGTTTCTTTCCGACTTAAGTCGCGACTATCCTGCCACAGCGGGATCCAACCCGCCACAGCGACCCCGCCCTGGCGGGATAAATCCCACCCTAGCGACTTGCACGGAACCAATGAGCAATATTAAGAATCCCAAACCCCTATTTCACAACACGCCTTCATCCCATGACACTCAGAAAATACACTTTCACGCTAAGATCAGTTTCGGAAGTTCTACTCACCTGAATTCAATTCCGTAAAGTCGTACGGGTTCTTTAACGTCTTAGCTATCTAGTCATGTAATCAAAATCATCATTAGATCTCTCATTTGTTACTAGATTTCCCTATACCTCACTAACTCCAATTTCGTCCAAATCTGGACAAAGTTAGGAAATTCAAAGTTACTACTCAAAAGTTTTCTAGCCCCAATTCTTTCCCCATTGGCTTTTCTATAACGACAGGAACAGGTCGTTACAATAGATACCAATTTACCCATCACTTGTCCCCGAGTGACAAACTAGGAGAAAAGGGCTAAAGCAAGAATAGAGTAGTATCTGAATCGTCTAATAACTGGGGATACTTGTCCCACATACTTTTTCTATTGACTCTGGGCTGCTAGAAGCTTAGATTGGATACTTCTCACCTTACCCTGAACATTTTTCACCAAATCAACTCCTAAAGGTTTCACCTCTTCAACCTCAAACCAACTAATTGAACACCTACACATCCTCTCATACAATGCCTCAATGAAGTCATCTCAATACTCGAGTGATAAATATTGTTGTATGTAAACTTAACTACAACAAAAGCGATTCCAAACAACCACCAAAGTTGATCGTACACACATTTACAACATGTTATCAAGGACCTTGAGAAAATCATCTGGACGAATCCTTTAGCACTTAAGCATGATAAAATTCTAAGTCAATACTCACTACAAATAGAAGTGAACCTGAATCAACCAACACACACTCATAATACCCAAACAATCATAGTTCTTAACAATATCTCCATCCCACAACATAAATTTCCATGAGCTTAAATTATAACAAATTTGATCTTTAGAAATCAGATACTCATCGAGGGATATGTTCAAGCATACAACCCCTCCAACAACACTATCGAAATGCTAGATTTAGTAATTGTAGATTACCTCTTAAGAACAGTATAATTTGACCCACTGATCCCCACATTCAACCACACATAATCGATACATTACCTCGACGACTAGAGGAATATTAAGATTGCCGGACAATCACAAATACGCATGGTAGCTTTTCTATAAATTCTCATAAGCAAGGTGGTACATGTAGAACCACTAAAATATTTAAACAACTCCAAGAAAACACCAATTATGTCATTCAAAATAACCAAATCTTCCCAATCTTCCCACTCAACCAAAAGAACATCGCATGATTTGGTACCCCTGATCCACCAATAGGGATCCACCCATAAAAGTGAAAACACACTAAAGCATAGCTAGTGAATCATACTCACAACACTAACAACTATCATAAACACTTCGACCTTTTACCTTATTATAAACCAACACTTTTAAAAATGAACCTTTCTTAGGTACTTAACAATCAATAGTAGTAAACTTACGACTCACCCCAGGTGTAAGTCCTTTCAAATGCTCAATACCGGATACAATTGATCATTTCTCATCTTGCCAATTCATACTTTGACAAAATATATCACCACGAATGTAGCCTCACAATGAAAAATCTGAATTGTAATTTCCACCATATGACACAATCCTTTTTTCTATCAACATTAGCTTGTACCTTGAAGATTTTTATGAATTCATGGATCTCTGTTTATCATTGATCGCATCTACATCAATCTTACCATATATTTTGCTAAAATTTCAATAATACTCATTACTAGACTAAAAACAAAACCAAGCACTTGTCATCACACCCAAGATAATGTCCACACACTCCTTTCTCAAGTCTTTTTTGATAGTTTTTGACCAACCTGATGGATTTGTGACACTATTACCATAGCCACAACAAAACAAATGAAATCACGCGTCTCAGAACCCAATTATCTACCCATCTAAAGATATCTCTTTAGCATTTGCAATCAAATAAAATATTCTTGCTCTAGCCTCTCTCTAAAGGTTGTACTAAGTCCCACAATTTTTCTTTCATTATAACTCTAGCTCTTTAAAATTTGGTTCGAGTGGTGTTCCACCATCTCTTAAAACTTTCCATACAACCACTTTACTCACAAAATATTGGAAAACCACAACCTTAGATACTCGCAAGTCGTAATTACTATACAAGAATTCGCTTAACCAACAATCTTATTATATAGTTGCATCCCATCACAATCCATCGCGGACTCTTATTACCATTATGCTCAGTCAGCACTGACTATCACTATGAAGTCAACCTTCACATTAACATGACACCTAAAACTCAAGTATACTCATCAAATTTAAAGGACTAACCCAATCTTGATACGCACTTTCTTACTAAAATCTTTAATTTTCTTCACCCAAGTATACTCAATGGAGCTTTCTTTATCCATAAGCTTATCATTCTAGTATTAATCCACTCCCTAATGGATTAAGATAAAGTCATCAGTCCTCATACTACTCTCCTTCTTCTTAACAAACAAGACATGAGCATCCTACTTGGAAACACTAGGATGGATGAACCCTTTATCAAGAAGCTCTTGGATTTGAGCCTTAAGCTCTCTTAATTCTGCTGGAGCCATACGATACAGAGGGATGGAAATAGGGCAAGTGTCAGTTTCCAAGTCAATCCAGAAATCTATATCTCTATATGGAGGCATACCAGGCAAATTCGTAGGAAACACTTCCTTAAAACTCAGATACCACATGAATAGACTCAATAGAGGGAGACTCAACCTCAACATCCCAAACATGAGCCAAATAAGCTAAACAACCCTGCCCTACCAGTTTCCTAGCCCGAATGGAGGATATGATCTTAGCTAGCTTAGGCTTGTACACCCCTTCCCACTCTAATCTTTCCCTACCGAGGATCTCTAGAGTTATCGACTTAGTATTATAATTAAGCTCGGTATAATAGGGGGACAACCAAGTCATGCCTAAGATTATACCAAGTCAGTCATATCCAGCATAATCAAATCAACCCAAATCTGAAAATTGATAAACACAACAGGACAAGACGATATACATGGGTGACTAACTCTTCAACTGGGGTAGAAACATAGATGGGGACATCAAGTATATCACAAATCATATCAAATCCCAAGGCAGTTGAACTGATATGTACGAATAAGTAGAACCAAGATTACACAAAACAATAGCCATCCAAGCACAGACAAGAGTAGCACTAGTGAGCACTGCATCACACACCTCAAACTCGGTCTTGCCCGAAAAAGCATATAACTGAGCCCTATCTTCTTGATGGGAAACCTCTTCGCCTGACTGCACTACTCATTTACCTGCATTACCATTTCCTCGCTGATTTCTTCCTCATATGCCCAGTTTCTCCATAATTTTAACACACCTTATAACTTATATTCGATTGCTAAATACTGAATTAGATCGTGGGGGTTAGTTAGGGTACGATTCGGGGTCCATAATTGTGACTAGGGGAAAACATGGGAGATAGAGCTGAGATTCTGTCTTGCCCTGTCTTGCTCTGGCGGAAGAAATCCCGCACTGCGGTCTCGCGCTGGCGAGATAATCCCGCCCAGCGGCTCCGACGGAAACATAACCCATGTGAACAATTTATGGGGTTCCTCTTTTTTCTATATTTCCCCTAGATTTCCCAGCTATAACTAGGCATTTAAGAAAATCCATTTAGCTAGGACAATCATTGTCTACCCCCTGGTCAACCCAACGAAGTACGCACTTTTGAATTCTTTTATATCGTTTCAACACTACCACACACATATCCCCAGGATACACCTAGACTCTCACATGGTTATCAGTTGGTCGCAACATACGTCCAAATTTCTCGCTTACGAACCACATCGTAATTTATCTAGACCCTTGTACCTAATCTTATGATGACTTTTTTTTCACAATAAGTTTCACGACACTCAAGCAGTTACAACTTGCAGATAAGTCCAAATTCTTTAATTATTTCGTTCCATAAACGACCAATACTGATCATCTATGCCTTATACAGCCCCTAAGGCCAGATACCAATTGGAATCTTCTCAGTTCCAATTAACTTGCTTGTGTTCCTTCAGCCGGGACTACGACGTCTAGTTCACTTCATTGAGATACCAATTGGAATCAGGACATACCAATTGTACTCAACTCACACCACAAGTGACAAAAGTAGCAACCGAGCCCCACAAAATTGTTAATTTTAATCGTAGAACTTGATCGAACCCAATTCTTAATCGCCTCAATCTTTAACTGATAGTAATTAGACCTTAAATCAATCTTAGAGAAAATCAATGCACCTTGCAATTGGTCAAAAAGGTCATATATCCGAGGCAATGGATACTTGTTCTGAATGGTGACCCTATTAAATTGTCGGTAGTCTATACATATCCTCTCTTGCTAGTGATGGTGTTACCACTTTTGTTGCTCTAGTTCGGACCATAGAGTGAAGAGGTTTAGATACTAATTTGTTTCACCTAGATACCAATTAGATCTAAGTCATTGCCCGAAAGAGTAGAAAGAAGTGAGTTTTTCCTAAAGTCCTATAGCCTCTTGAAGAAAAGTACGGACGTCTTTGTACCGTCCCTCAAGACTCTACTAGACTCGGTTTGGTACAATGAGATCAACGAACCTAGGGCTCTGATACCAACTTTGTCACGACCCAGACCATTGTGATTGGGACCCAAACTAACCCTTCGGTGGGAGAACCATTACTACAACCCAACTAACAACTTAACTAAAAACTAAGACATTTAAAGATACGGGAATAAGTTTAAATGACAATAAAAATGGAGTTCCCATAAACTCCAAAGGTTTAAACAATTAACTAACCAAACTAATGTGGAAATTCAACCTCTAGAACCTAAAAGTCATTGTACCAAAACCCTATGAACGACAAGCCTAAGAACAAGGGGTACAACCCCAAAACTAAACAAACACCTTTAACAAATAGTCTGAGTCTGAAGAGAGTAGACTTAAACAAGAAAGATCCATGGCAGCCTGAAAAAACCGACTCACCCTTGAATCTGGTCATGCTGAATAGTCACCTAGCTGAGGTCTAACAATAGCCGCCTGAATATGCCATGTACTCAACAAAGAACAAGCAAGTGCAGTATCAGTACACAACCATAGTGTACTCAGGGGCGGATGTACAGTGTTTCCAGGGAAATTACACTATATATATAAGATCGATTTTTTTATGTACATGTATATATTTAAAATTGAACCACCTGAATATATATCAAAAGAGTAGCCCAACGGTTGAGGGGGTTCAAGATTTCGCTCAAGTGAGCTTTGGGTCGCGGGATCGATTCTAGGCAACAACATTTTTTGTTGTTGTAATTTTTAGCGATTTTGCAGGTTTTTTTTTTAAGTTAAAGATAGGCCAGGCCCATTTTTATTAAACAAAAGGGGCAAAAAAGGCCTAGATCAGCCCATGTCCACTAAAGGACAACAAAGCCTAAAACCCTTAATCATTCTTTCTAATTACAGAATAGGAAACTACCCTAGCAAAAAAAATCAGCAAAACAGATAAATTTTCAACCATGCCTTCAAGATCATATCTTGATAGCTGATGATAAAAAGTAACCTTCCTTATCGTTTCTTCATCTCATCCTCCGTGGATTAATTTCATTCTCTCTTTCAGGCTCCATTTGTGATGGCAACCTCTGTAAGTTTCTTTTGTGTTTTTTTTTTTTTAGAATTCTATGCTTTGATTCGTATTTGTTGATGTGCTATTTTATTTAGCTGATTGAATTTGGATATTCACTTCTCTTAACAATTTTTTATTTTTCATATGAAAATTTCAATTATATTTACTGATTATGAAAGTTATAATTTTATTTGTTTGGGCTTATTTGTTGATTTTATATGTTTATTATGGACATTCAACATTTGTTCAGTGGATATTAACTTTTATTTATGAGATTCAAATTTTGTTCATTGTCTATAATTTTGTTTTGGTCCTTATTGCATATTTAATTTTTGTAAGTTCTCACTAAATTTTTATTTTACGATTCAGTCTCAATATTCAGTGAAGAAGTATTTTACACAAGTACCGAAATCAACTTTAGCTTATCAAAGTCATAATCAATCTAATAAAAAAGAAAATACTAATCATTCAGAAGTGTCGTTAGATTCTTCTCAAGAATTTGATTTGAGTTCTTTAAAGTTTGATCCTGGTGAAAGAACATCAATATTGAACTATCATCCAAACCACCATGATGTTATTAGAAAAACATACCTTTTGAATGGTCCTTGTCAACCTCGTTTGGCGGTGCAAGAGTATCCTCAAACAGATATTTTTGAATCAATGCATCATTTTAATAATGAATGGTTTGATGATATATATCATGATTGGTTGGAGTATAGTGTTAGTAAAGATGCAGTCTATTGTTTGTATTGCTATCTTTTTAAAGATCATAACACTAATCAAGGAGGAGGGGAGACATTTCAACTATAGGATTTAAGAGTTGGAACAAAAAGGGTGGTCTTGACAAACATATTGGTCTACCGAATAGCATACATAATCAGTCAAAAAAGAAATGTCAAGATTTACTACAACAACGGCGGTCTATTCAATTTGCATTTGAGAGGCAATCTAATCAACTCAAGCATGGATATTATATGCGCTTAAGTACGTCGGTTGATGTAGTAAGACTTCTCATAAGTCGGGGATTTGCATTTTGAGGTCATGATGAATCTAAATCATCACTTAGTAGGGGTAACTTTCTTGAAATTCTCTCATGGTATGCAAAAAAATGTGATAACTTTCTTGAAATTTTCTCATGGTATGCAAAAAAATGTGATAAAATTCGTGATTATGTTTTGAAACATGCTCCTGTAAATGATCAAATGACTTCTCCAATGATTCAAAAAGATATTGTGAGTGCATACAACATAGAGACCGTTAAAGCTATTCTTGAGGAATTAAATGGTGACTACTTTGCTTTACTTGATGAATCCTTTGATGTGTCACGCAAGGAGCAAATGGCTATCGTATTTCGTTATATTGATAGAATGGGATCTGTAATGGAGCGACTTGTTAACATTGTTCATGTTGAAGATACTAGTGTTTCATCTTTAAAGGAGACAATTTTTAATTTACTTGCTCAACATTCCTTGAGTCCATCAAGTGTGCGTGGACAATGTTACGATGGGGCAAGTAATATGCAAGGTGAGATCAATGGCCTTAAAATGTTGATTAGATGAGAAAGTAAATCGGCTCATTCAATCCATTGTTTTGCTCATCAACTTCAACTAACTCTTGTTGGGGTCTCTAAAAAGTGTGTTGAAGTGGGAAAATTTGTAGTATTGATCTCAAATATTTTTAATGTATTGGGATCTTCTTTTAAGCGTATGGATAATTTACGAGATTCTCAAAAATCAACAATTCAAGTGGCATTAGATATGGGTGAACTTACAACCGGTAGGGGCTTGAATCACCAACTTGGTCTTTCAAGAGCTTGTGATACTCGTTGGGGATCTCATTATAAATCCTTTAACAATTTTATTATTATGTTTGGCTCTATTCTTGAGGTTCTTGAATCACTTGCTCTTGATGCAAGGAGTATGGATGAAAGAGCCAAGGCAATGGGACATCTTGAAGCTTGTCAAACATTTGAGATTGCGTTTATGTTGCATTTGATGAGAGATGTCTTCGCAATCACAAATGAGCTTAATAAATGCTTACAAAAAAAAGAGCAAGATATTGCAAATGTCATGCTACTTGTTGAAGTAGCAAAGAGAAGGTTGCAAGTCTTAAGAGACGATGAATGGGATTCTCTTATTGCCAAGGTATCTACATTTTGCATCAAACATGATGTTTTGATACCTAACTTTGAGGAGCCATATGTTAGCTCTTTAAGATCACGGCGGAAACTTGCTAACTATACAATCTTACATCATTATCGTGTTGAAGTGTTTTGCAATATCATTGATTGGCAACTTCAAGAACTTAATGATCGTTTTGATGAGGTGACTATCGATTTGCTCCATGGAATTGCTTGCTTGAATCCAATTAACTCATTTTCAAGTTTTGACATAAGAAAAGTAATGAGAATGGCTGAATTATATCCAGATGACTTTGATGAATCCAATATGAGTATTCTTGAGAATGAACTTGCAAGTTACATTGTTGATGTTCGTGATGTTGATGAAAGGTTCTCCGATCTAAATGGGCTTTGTGATCTTTCCACAAGATTAGTTCAGACAAAGAAACATTCAAATTATCCTCTTGTATTTCGCTTAGTGAAACTTGCTCTACTTTTACCAGTTGCCACTGCCTCCGTTGAAAGAGCTTTTTCGGCAATGAAGTTTATCAAGAA
>JAJOOR010086140.1:0-14210 GCA_036250505.1 Solanum acaule | reverse complement strand
TAACTATACAATCTTACATCATTATCGTGTTGAAGTGTTTTGCAATATCATTGATTGGCAACTTCAAGAACTTAATGATCGTTTTGATGAGGTGACTATCGATTTGCTCCATGGAATTGCTTGCTTGAATCCAATTAACTCATTTTCAAGTTTTGACATAAGAAAAGTAATGAGAATGGCTGAATTATATCTAGATGACTTTGATGAATCCAATATGAGTATTCTTGAGAATGAACTTGCAAGTTACATTGTTGATGTTCGTGATGTTGATGAAAGGTTCTCCGATCTAAATGGGCTTTGTGATCTTTCCACAAGATTAGTTCAGACAAAGAAACATTCAAACTATCCTCTTGTATTTCGCTTAGTGAAACTTGCTCTACTTTTACCAGTTGCCACTGCCTCCGTTGAAAGAGCTTTTTCGGCAATGAAGTTTATCAAGAATGACTTGCGGAGTCAAATGAGTGATGATTTTTTTAGTGGTTGTTTGGTGCCTTATTTAGAAAAAGATGTATTTGATAAGATTTCTAATGATGTTATTATTAAGACATTTCAAGATATGAAACCTCGTAGAATACAATTGTAAAAATATATGTAGTTGTATTTTCAAATGTAAAAGTAAAACTATGTTTTGATAGGTTTATCCGCATGTTTGATTTCTTAACCTCCCTTCAAGGTTGTGTAGTTTTGTAATGTAATGAAGTCATTTTATGCCAAAAAGATTTTTTGTGAAGAAATAGTATTTTTGCTTTGATTTGTGTTTTTTGTTAATCTTTCTAATGTTAAATTTGTGCTTGCTCTCCATTTGCACTTTCAGGAGCCGAAGAGAATTCTAAAGGAATTGAAGAACTTGTAGAACTTTTTGAATAAGTTGTGCTACTTTATTATCATTTTATAGATATGTACTTGAAATTTGTTTCTTAAGATAAGTTGTAATTGTAAGAAATTATTTGAACTAAGGATTTTTTTTGTCAACCCATTTGCTAATCAATCCGTTCATATATGACCCGACCCGTTTATTTATGGATAATATTAGCGTGCGTAATTTTTTTTTATGAACCCCCTTGATAGAATTCCTGCCTCCGCTACTGGATACACTCCTTGATTTAAGCCTTATATTTAAAGGATTTGATTAATTTAATTCCAAAATTATTTGTCAATATATTCTGAAAATCCTCAATTACTCCACTAATTAAAGAAATTAGTTAAAATCAATTAATTTAAACAAATAAAATACATATCTCAGTTTCAAAATTCGCAGATACATGTATCTCACAGATTCAAACTCATGTATCCTAATCATGAAATATGGTAGAGAAAGTAATATTTAAAACTATCAGGAATCTTAGTAATTAGGACCTAAACTAATGAAATTTATGTAGTTTGCCCTAATATGAATTCAGTATAGAGAAAAGCTTTTAAAACATGGATAACAACTCTATGTATTTAGACAATAGTAACTCTGTATGTATGCAAAGATACAATATAAACTCTGGATTGTATATAAAAATACAATTTACTTATGTGAATATAAGAATACAAAATACTTTTGTGGGAGTTCTCTAACCGACAACCATCACTTAAGAGCTATTGAGTGTATAGAACTTGACTACTAAGTGGATCCACTAGTCTAAGCTAAAAAGCATTAATGAATCATCTAAAAAGTATGACCCTTTTCAACCATGATGGCTACATAGTTTATGGGGCTGGGAGTTGTCTGAACTCTCCCCATATCGATGCTCAATACTATTCCCAAAAGATACTAGCTCATATGTTTAAAAACATAAATTCTTTCTTTGGTTTGAAATAATTGCTCAAAACTTAGCTCAAAGACTATTTTGGAAATCAAAGTTTCCTCTCTTGCTTAATGGTGAAATCATTTACTCTTTACTGAAAAACTAGCTCAAAAAGGCTCTTTTGGAAATCAAAGTTTCTTTTTTTACTTAAATGTGAAAACATTTACTATTTGGGAATACATAGTGTTGACACCCAATTTTGGAATAACATTTTCAAAATTCGTAAGTTTTAAGTTTTATTTATTCAATAGTTCAAAATACATTTTTTTATGATTTTAAATAAGTTTATCATTATTTATCCTTATTTGTCAAAATTTCAGGATTTTTTATTAGTTAATTTTAATTACATTATTTTTTATTACAATCGGTTGACTACGTTCACATATTTGTTCATTTTTTATTAAATCATTATTTCTGTTAAATTGAATTTTTTACATGTCATTGGTTACGTTCATTACATATTTTAATATTCATTTTATTCGTTACAATTATTAATATTCATTTTGATATTTTGCACAGTCTAGAAATTCATTGGATAAGATTTCATACACATATATTGTATTAACCGATGGTTTTGGTCCACAGTTTTAAGATAATGGTATTATACTATGGGTGGTTTTCAATTTCCTATTTAAACAATAGCTTAGTCATTAAATCAAGGATGGTGAATTATTCTTTTAGACGAGAGTTATAAATTTTCAGATTTTTATTCCACAAGGATTTCACTATTCATTAACTTTCCGGTCACCACCACCTCGGATTCCGGCCAAGATCCGGCACCCCAAAACCCCCATTCCATTCCTTACTTTTTCCGGCAGAAAATGACCAGATTCAGCTACCCAAACCACTTCCATTCACCATTTTCTCCGACCACAACAACCAGATTCCAACCTTAACAAACCCCATCGTTTTCTTTAGCTCGTAACCACCGAAACAAGCTTCCAAAGCTCAGCGACCAGTAGCCCGCTGCTACCAGTGACAACACTCTTAACTCTCTTCTTCAACCAGAAACCCATCAGATTTCATCACCTGTCCAGCGAACACACAACACCAACGAGCTCCCGAGCTCGTGATGAATCAAAACCGCACTAAGATACCAGTGAAACAACCATCCATTCCTCTGTTCTCAGCAACACAAAGCAACCAGCAGCTCCAAGCCAAAAGACCCTTTTTTATTTTTCTATTTCTCCGGCGAAATCAGACGCCGGAATACCACAAAACAACCTCCAAACGAACACCAAAACCCCAACCCATACCACCCTTTTTCCGATAAACAACAACAACCCAGTCACCGTCGGTCCCTTCCCTTTCCTTTTTTTTTTGATTTGTTTTTTTACAGGTTCCCGGCGAGGCAGTCTCTTCGTTCGGCGGCGAAAAGCTCCAAGCTCCGACTAACAACAAAACGATGAGATCTATATAAAAAAAATACTACACTAAGGTGACCCTTTTCTTTTTCTATTTTTGTTTTTTTTTATATATATATTTGTGTATAGTTTCAGTTGTTTGATGTTATTATTACCAATATTTTGTTGTTACTGCTTGATAGGATTTGGACCGATTTGAATGTTATTTCTCCAGTGATGATTGTTCTATTATTGTTTCTGTTTTGAATGTCGTTTCAACATTTGCCATTGACTTGTTACTACTAATTTTGATATTTCTATATTATTTATATTTATATTTATATTTATATTGATATTGATTGGGTGTAATTTTTAATATTTTAACTACCAGTTCTTATTTTTGTTGTTTATTTCAATTTTACTTGATCAATTTTCATTACTCGTAAGTTGCATCTTTATTTTTTGCAAATGTTAAAAGTTTCCAGTTACGTCTTCTTGATTTTGGGATGAAATGTGATGTTATTTTGATATTTTACATTCAACTGTTAAGGGTGCCATGAAACATTGCTCTTAGAGTTTATTCATAGAGTTTGTTTTTATTTTTTTTATTCTTTAGCTGTTATTGTTGCTAGTATAAATTAGAATTTTAAAATTGGCCAATGAAAAAATATCTCTATCGCGTTTTCGAGGCTTCCCCATTTTAAAAGACGGAAATTTAGTTTAAGTTCATATATTTTGTATGTTAAAATTGACCAATGAAGAAATTATAGTCTATTTCCAAGGTCTCCCATGTTAATAAGACGGATTTTTATTTTTAAGTTATTATTTAATTCATTTATTTTTATTCATATTTATTTAGTACTAACACTTTTACTAAGTATCTTTACAGGTACCTAGAGCTGCTTTCCATTGGAGCTATTCGAATAAAGTTCGAATTATATTGTTTATTCATTATTTTGTATATATCGAGGTTAGGCAAACTTTAGGTCGTGTCTTATATTATTGTTTTTATTTTATTACTTGTTTATATTGCATGTTTATTATATTTGTATATTTGTTTTTATCTCCTCCTCAATTTGAAAAAATGAATTCAGTCAGGACCTACAATTGTGGATTTCGAAGGATGCCTAACACCTTTCCTTCGGAATAGCTTGAACCCCTTACCTAAAATCTAATGATTTCGTAGATCATTTAATTGGTTTTCTAGTTTTTCCTAAAATTAGGTGGCGACTCCTTTAAAATTCGTTTATTCTTAAAATTCTTTTAAAATCAACTTAATTGATTATCTTTTGAGTCACCACGACGTTTCGCCCTATTTGAATAAAGTAGAGATGTAAACACGTAGTCCTAATATAATCTTTTGTAAAAGACTTTTGAAAAACTCTATGAACTTCTTTTGACTTGACTCTTAACTTTCCTTAAATTGAATAATGGATTCAAGGCTCATGATCTCATGTCATGAATGATTTCATGTCGTTTAGACGTACCTTAGAGTGGAGAAATCAACTAGAAAACATAGATACGTTTCAAGGAAACTCGTATGGAAAGAAGTGGGAAAGGGTAGAGAACCTGACGTCCTTGGCGCTTTGAGTGGCGTGGGGCGCCAGAGCTTAAACTTTAGAACCTGGGTTGGGGCGCACTGGCTGGTGCGGCACCCCAGACCCCTGCCCAGAAAATCCCCGATTTTTCTTGCTCGTTTTTCAACTCTAAACCCTTTAGATTCAATTGGTTCTTTCCCCAAACACTTAGATTCGACTACATAACCAAAATATGCAAGAATCTACTCAAAACAACATCTAATTTTCATGAATTTAAATCAAGAAATTCTCAATAACTTCACCAATCAAGAACCCAATAGAAACTTCAAACAAATTGATCAAGAAGTCAATTTCTATACTTTCAAGAACATTATTTCGCTGAATAAAATAATTATTGGTGTGTGGGTGAACTAACCCAACGCTATGTGATCTCACATACCTCGTAGGGATCAACCCTTGGCGAAATCCACAAGTAAATCTTCAAGAACGCGACGATTCTAAGCTTCTTCTCCTCTTTTCTCCTCTTCTCTCTCTTCTCTCAAAACCCGAACTTATTTTTATGAAGCGTAAACTGAATCCAATCAGTTTAGACCCAACTTAATTACCAAAAGTGAATTTAATTACTTGGGTAGTGAAAAGACCAGAATACCCTTCTAAAATCCGGTTTTGACTTTCCTTATCTAGACAACCAACTTCAAATGGGCATATCCCCCTCATATGAACTCGAAATTGATCAAACTCGGTGGAGTTGGAAAGATAATTCAAAGATCTTTTCTACGGTACCTTGTAGCACACCTAACTCATCTTGATCTAGGAGTTATGCTTGTTTGAAGTTGACCCAAAACTCATACTTAGCTTAACTTTGTCAAATTTTCCAAATTTGATTATTTTCAAAAACGGTTTCTTTCTAATTCTAAGTCTTTCTAGTAGCGGGATCAGGGTGTTACACTAACAATTCAATATAATACAACAAGTAACAACCATCCAAACAAGGTGTTATAATATTTGCATATATATATATTCGTATATAGTCGAATTTATGTAACAAATTAGTGAAAGAAGAAAATAAATGTAGTACTGGACTCTTTCTCCATGCTGAGAATGCAATAATAGAGGTGAATTTGACAGAAGAAGATCGTATGAGGGAGAAGGAGGAGAAATAATGGTGAATAAAACTTGGGATGAGAAATTTAGGAAAGAGAATGAATTGATTTGGAGTGAATGCATAATTATTATGAAGAGAATTAAGTTGATATATAATTAAGAGATCTATTTTAAGCTAATTTTACAAAATGATAAATCTTGATGTATCCAACTTAAAATATGATACAAAATTTTTATTTGAAGATATATAATTGTTTGAAAGTATAAATATAATTAATGAAGAAAAAGATACCCTCATATTTCAGTATTTATTAGTATTAGAAGATATTAGATGGGAATCGTTAGCAATGATTGAGACTGTGGCTACTGATTAATTTCTAGGAATGGTGACTGAATTTCACTTACAAAAAGCCAAATCTCAATTTCCAGAAAATGATTTTGTGGTCCTACATATGATAAGGATGGAAATATTTAATCATTCACTCACACTTGTTATTTACATCAAATCAGATAACCTTACAAATTACTATTAAAAAGTGAGTGTGACTTCATTATGGTTAGTTGTGATAAAGTTTATGCAACATATGTAGTTACAGTGTAACTACTTTTACATCATTAGGTCATATTTTTCTATGGTAAAAATCACTTAAAAATATAGTCATGTTTTATTTATATAAAAAATAGCCACATAGAAAATATATCGTAATTGTAGAATGTAGCTTGTCAAAAATCATAGAAAGTATATAGTGAATATACAATATAACTTACCTATATATGAGCTATACACTGACTATACATTATGATACATTCAAAAAGCTGAATATAGCGTAACTATACATAAAGTATAGATAGAGTATACATGAAGTATACACCGACTATTCAATCTCAATCAACTTGAAATCACCTCTAAATAATAGTCCCAAAGTCTAAATATAAAATCCTCTTGATGTTTCGAGTCTTTTGATATATAATCCGTTTGAAACAATTCAAAAACCGGAAGAAGAAACTGGCACGACAATGACAACAAAGGTGGAGAAAAAATTGACCATTTTTTTATAATCAAATTGACCGAATGGTCATTTGATGTAATTATCCCTATTTTATTTTTAAGTTTTCAAATTTCATATTTTTAGGAGGTTTATTTATAAATATATTTTGAATGTTTGATGTTGCAAAATAGTATTTTTCACTGATGGTATGAATATAAGTTAAAGTCAAATTTATATATAAAAAAAGCTAAGGATAACAAGATAATTAGTCCATGAAGACATAAACTTTCAATCCACTAAACCGTCCATTTATTAGTTCATTTCATTATTTCATATTGATCCATCTAATTCAAATATTCTAAAATCTAAGCTGATATGTAGCCCAAATTAACTAATGAAAAACTCAGTTATATTTTTTTTTTTAAATAATTAGTTTTATTGTTTTGTTTGATATGTATTTTTGTTAGGTACTTAAATCAACTACAAATAAATTAAATAAATTAAAATTAAACAAAAATTAAACGAGTTTGAGTTATGATTCATTTTGTAATCTATTTCGATCCAAGTTACCTATAGTTCTATCACCATATAATTAGTGTAAATATAAAATAGTATAATAAGGCATCCATTAATGTGGTAGCTAGCTTTGGTCTATGGAGAATTGAATACAATGAACTACCGGCAGAAGATAACGTACATTATTTTCCTTGTTTAATTTGTCTTTAATATATATATATATATAATATAATATAAAATTGATGTTTCATTTAATACAAACCATCAATAAACGTGTCTACTATTACAAAATTTAAATAAAGAAAGACAAATTATGTATTGACAACTCATGTAAAAATATTCGATCTTTTTCTTCATAATACTCAAATAGGATAAACTCATTTTAAACTTAATTCAAAATTAGTTATTCATTATCCTTGGTACTAAATGAGCTAATATACAATAATAACAACATATTCAGTGAAATCTCACTAAATTGAATCTGAAGAGAATAGTGTGTATGCATATTTTACATTACCCCGAGGAGGTGGTAAATGAGCCTTTAGTAAATGACAAAAAATTACAAAAAAAATTAAAAATTGGAAATATCTTTTGTAGGAAAGGATGACCAATTTATAGTCTTTAGTCAAACACCATATGAATCAATGTCCCATTATTTCAAGTTGAGCAAGTCATGTCTCTTTTATAAATCATCATGCACAACTTGTCTTTTCTTCTTTTCTATTCCCAAATCACTAAATTAGAGTAACACCAATAAGGCTTAATCATGAATTAAATGCAACATATCCTCCAACCAACGCAATAGGCAAGTAGACAACTACCACATTTATCAATCATTAAATATTAATTCATGTCTATGTTGTACTCTCTATTTATAATTCCAAATACACAAACATTATATTCACACAACAATATATACATATCTTTGTTATGTACTTTATTCTTTATAATTTGTCTTCAATATAACCATCTAGTATTCGAAATTCACGATCGACCATATAGTAGTAACCATTATGAAGACATTGGAGACAAGCAATGGGGCAAGTGGTTCTAATGAGGGAAAAAATAGATGTGATGAAGAAATGGTTAAGTGTAGAAGATATGAAATGATTTTGAGAATTATGGGGCTAATTTTTACTTTAGTAGCTGCTATTGTGGCTGGTTCTAATAAGGATACTGAATCAGTTGCAATATCTCTTGTAGATGGATTTCCTCCTTTGCACCTAACTCTAACTGCCAAATGGAGTTATATGTCTTCCACTGTGTAAGTTTATTCTAACACATACTATATAAACTCGATCGCCTACTGTCTTATTTTTCAGGTTACTAATTCAGTTATTATAAACGGTTATGTATAGTTATCTTTTTTTACAAATTTTAGTTAGGTAACTAACTTTGCCTTATATATTAGATTACTAATTTCACTTATTATAGATGCCGGTATACTATACAAAGTCACCTACTATCTTATTTTTCAGATTACTTATAATTCAGTTATTATAGACAGTTATATGTAGTCATTTTTATTTATTAGTTTTAGATAACTAGCTTTGTCTTATTATTCAGATTACTAATTTCACTTATTATACAGATGCTGGTTAGTGGTTACAACTTACGTGTAGTTATTTTTTAAAACTAGTTTTAGGCATCTAGCTTTGCCTTATTTTTCAAATTACTAATTTCACTTATTACAAATGTTGGTTACATGTGATTATCTTTTTAACTAGCTTTACACTGCTATAACTTGTTATTTGAAAAATTAGTAATTTCATTTGCTATAGACATGCCATTACAAGAAAAGTGTGAATTACATGGGGATTTTCCTGGGGATTAGTATGAAAATTTGCAGAAAAATAAGTTTCCTACGAATTTTCATACTAATCCCCAGGAAAATCCCCAAGTAATTCACACTTTTCTTGTAATGACACTTACATGTAGTTATCTATTTCACACGTCTTTTTTAGCATGTTCAACTTCCAAAATTCTTGGAATCCCCCCTACAAAATTATTTAAAAGAAAAACATGAATAGTAAATAATTGTTTTGTTATTCTACAAAACAATTAGTTCTTCTACTGTTGCTTTATGCAACTATATTCAATTAATTGAGTAGAGAGGCAATTAAATCAAATCATCAATTGTAACTCTTGCTCTGAGGAAGAAGTCAATAACATAATCACATAAACTTATTAACACCGTCAGTGTACAGAAGTTAAACCTTTCGTTGTTCAACAAATGACATGTACTTTGTGGCTGTGAATGCGGTAGCATGTGCATATGCAGCGATATCTATGGCATTTATAGCTCTAATAGGAGGAAGTAGAGGAAGAAATTGGAAAGGCTCTATCCTTGTTGTTGCTCTAGACTTGACTATGGTGGCATTACTTTTTTCAGCCAACGGGGCGTCGGCTTCAATTGGACTCATTGCTTTGAATGGAAACTCACACACTCAATGGCACAAAGTTTGTTATGCTTTTAAGAGATATTGTATCCAAGGGGGAGCTGCTCTTGTTATATCTATGTTTGGTTCATTCTTCTTTTTTTGCATTGTGTTGCTATTCACTTATAATCTTCACAGAACTACTTTAAATTATTAAAGGGTCTATGTCGAAATATAAAAAAGCTATGATGACTCTCGAAATGAAATTAGATGAAATTTGTACTCATATTTATTATTTGTCAGCTATAATATTTGTAGCCATTACATTGCAATGGGCTACACTAATAATACACCTACTATTTATAATGGAATTAACTCCAATTGTATATGTCCTAAAGTCTGTTTCATATTAGTTATCTTTTCAGATTTTTGCACATATTTTTAATAAAGACGACATGTAATATCTTTAACCATGAGAGAATTATCAAAAACAATATATTAATATCAAGTCTGCATTTATAGTCATAAAGGGAATAATAAATATAGTGGGATGGATCTTGGATCTTAGACTTCTTGTTGTTGAATAGGAATAGGCCACGCCCTACCGGCATACCCCATCAACCTAAGCCTCAATATGAGAACTGACGCTTTTCAACTCTCTATGAGGAGCTCCACCCCTACTTCAATAAAAACTCGCCCCTCGTTTTTCTCATTTTTAAACTTCTAATATTTTTTACGTGTTCTGATGATTCTTGGGTGATTTTTTCACCTGTGGCTTTGCGTTGTACTGAGGTCAGACTTAGCCCCCTTTTGCTCCTTTTTTGCTAATACAACACGATCTAGAGATAATTTGGATAATTTATTTTATAAAATAAAAATCAGAAGTCACTCAACCATAAAAAGATTATACTTCATATCAAAGAAAGGATTCAGCCAGAGACATAATTGAAAAAACCAACACTAAGGGTGTGTTTGGTAGAAAGGAAAATGTCTTTCGTGAAAAAATGTTTTTGAAAAAAATAAGTGTGTTATACTTCTTTTCTTGTGTTCGATACATAAATAAAAAATATTATTCTAAAAGAATTTATCTATAATTTAGACAACATCAGAGGTGGGAGTTAGTGTAAGGTTGGTGGGGCTGAGGGAAAAGATGGGGAATGTTGAAGGGTGAAAAGTACATAATCAATGTAATACATCACATATGAAACTTGTATTCCCTACTTGTACTAGGGGATCATTTTCCTAATTTTTAAAGAACTTCCTAAAGAAAAAAAATCAAAAAATTTGATCAAGAAAAATTTAAAAACATTTTTCATAAAATATTTTTCTCTGTGCCAAACACTTCCTAAGAAGCAACTTTAAAAGTGGGGCAAAAGAAAATTAAAGGAGAGAAAAAAAAAACCAAAAAGGTACTAACAATGAGTATTTACAAGTCAAAATTAATGGGGGAGTAAGAAAACTTCAAACCTATTATGATTTGCACCCTAAAATGATATGCTCCAATTGGAATCACAAACACATGATATTGGTCCACATGGCATGGTTGCTGATTTATGGAAAGTCACATGGCCATGTGGGAGCAATCCGAACCCCGAAAAATTACAAACGTATCTGTAAGGTTAAAATTATTTTTTAAACATATAGAGTAGATGATGATACTCTTGACTTCCTTCATGTTCTGAACTTGTCAGTAAAAATTCTGGCTCTGTCACTATCAACAACCTGAAGACTCTGAGTTCATAAAATCGAAATTCCATCACATCTTTGAGTAAAAAGAAAAGCTGTAACACATAGAACTGCAAAAGTTCACTAATTTGATGGACACTTGAATGAGGTATAAATAATATAAGCTGAACTGCAAAAGCCTACATCACAAACAAGCTACACAAAAACAACTATACTAAAAATCTCACTTTTTTTTACCCCTTTTCTATGCTACATGTTTTTATCAACTTTTTTAGCTTTACAAATTACTATAGTCTATAAATACATGCTGAAAAAAAGAAAAAGACTTCCTAATTGCCTCTATAGATCCTGCGATCGAGCTGATAAAAGATTTGCAGTCCACATAACAGAATTGACAACACGTTTTTCATTACAGTATACCGATGATCTTCAAGCAGAATGTCCTGGATTGTTTGCTTATGCAACCTTATTCGGAAAAAAAAAACAACCTTTGACATTACTGATGCACGGAGGAATCCCTGTAATCCATCTTGGCAAAACGTCCCTTGATTCGCGTTCTAGTTTCTGCACGAGCCTTCCTTGACTCGTACCTAATATGCTTCTCATATCTGATGAAAACATAACAGAATAGAATACCAATTCAGCTCTAATACCAAGCAAAACGCGACTTAAAAGACAGAATGAAAAGGCAAGTGTTGTTACCTCCTTGTTTTCTTCTTCTCCTTGTACCGTGACACAGCAGTTTCTCTTTCTTGGCTGTTTAACTCGCGATGAACAACTTTAGGTACCATTTGAAATGTTTCAGCAGTAGGAGGATGATGAGATTGTTCTTCATTTCCTCCACCCGAAGCATCACAAACATCTGAATCTCTGTCGGGAAGTAAGCACTTCGTCTCAATGAAGCAGTCCGCTAAAGAAGAAGAAAAGCCTTGATCTGCGAATTCACCAGTATCACCGTGCCAATGAAAGACACTTCCCTGCAGCCAAGGACCATGATCAAGTCATGTTGTTCAACACTGCAAATGCTAAACTTCCTCTTTTTAAGATCATTTTTTTCTATGTCAAAGTTAACTCTGCCTCGTTCACATTGCTAGTCTCAAGCTCAGATAAAGGAGGAGGGGTTGCCGAGGGTCAATCAAAAACAACCTCTATATCCCATAAAGGTAGGGGTAAGGACCGTACATCTTATACCCCATATCCCGCTTGTGGGATTACACCGAGTTTGTTTGTTGTTTTTGTTTTCTAAGTGAAGGTTGAGTGCAACTAATTGTGATTCATAAAACTATCAAAAAGATAATATTCAGTGTTTATAAGTCGGATTGTTCATGCATCCAATACCGTACAGTGTCTTGGTCGAACATGGATGGGGTTGGACAATTCTCACCTCTTGAGCTAATTTTTCGAATTAATTATATCCAAGGTTCATTTAACGCTCTAACAACTTAAGTTTTTAGACAAACGTCACTCAAATCAAACATTTAACAACTATAAGAGGAGTAACAGAGAATGAAATAACCTTTACCTCAGATGAAGGAACTACATGTTGATCTGAATTCTGCATAAATCCCAAACCTTTAAATCTCAACGGACAATTTTGGACAGGTTCCATAGATTGAAATCCTATAGTTGGTACAGTTTCATCTTGATCATCACCAGAATTTGGTTCCAACTTTGATAATTCGCGAAGCTGACTAAGTATTTCTTCCTTGTGTTTTCCACAAGCAGCATTTCGGTTCTGATTACAAAAATATATTAGGAAAAAAACCTTAACATGTAAGAATCCAATACTATTTATTTTGTTAGAGAAAACACTAGAACAATATAGTCTCAAAGGAGCATGATAAGAGATACCTCAACCTGTCGAAAGCATAATTAAGTAAATTAAAATATGTTTTCTCTAACAGTTTGAGGTTTAAAATTAAATGAGCTTAGTCACAAGATTCAACATGGTATTAGAACTAAGTTTCGAGTCTCATCGCCATCTATTATCATATAAGATTCATAGTCTTTATACCATTCAAGCTCGCATTGGTGTGAGCGCCTGAGCGGAGCCATTCATTTTAATTTTTAACTAAGGGTCGGAAGAACTAGTAGGTTTAGCTCAAACTTTGTATTTATGTTAAGACAAATTCATTTGACATATATTAAATAATCTATCCAAAATCTCATTAATCAACAAGATTATGATTCAGAATTCATAAACTAAAACTCCTGATTCTACCTTTGTGCGCGATGACATATTGAAGACACGATTAAGTAATCCGAGCTAGCGTTTGACCATAGATGTTAGATCAAATTTTGAAAATTTATCTTCATATATCTGTTTAGCCATAAAATCTTATTGGATTTTGAAATTTCATCTTCAAAATATATTAAAGTTTTCAGTCCCACTCACAAAACTTCAAAAACTCAAAATTTCATGTTTCAATTGCAAAATCTATGGCCAAACGAGAGCTTCAAAAACTCAAAATTTCAAGTTTCAATTGCTAAACGAGAGCTAAGCTAACAAATGGATAAAAAGTAATAACCTTAGGTAGAGGAGGAACCCCAATAGCTTGAAAATTATGTTCAGAATCATTATTAGCAATCAGATCATCAAGACTAACAACAGAAGGAGTATCCCAAATAACCCAATCAGAGAAACCATAACTTCCATCACCGCCATACAAAAGTTCTTTCTTCCCCAAATCTTCAAATCCAAGAATCGACAACAGCTCAGAGACAGAAGGACATCCGCTAAACCCCTCAAGTGGCCTCCTTTCATGTAGAGACAATTGTTTATTATGAGATTCCCAATCACAATTTTGACACAAAACAGAGCTCTCTGTACAACACAGTATAGAAGCTGGAGAAGAATCACAAA
>JAJOOR010086139.1:0-18779 GCA_036250505.1 Solanum acaule | reverse complement strand
CCCCCCCCCCCCCCCCCCCCCCCCCCCGGGGGATGTGAAATTGTGGGCAAGAGTGGTTGTATCGTTTATATAGTTGTGCATTATTTTTATATATGTATGTTTTTATGTGAGTGGATATGGAGAACAATTTATTTGTATCTTGAGTTGAATTGCATGGGTCTAAAACATTTATCTTGTGATCTTCCTGATAAATAAGTACATTTACGAAAGGATATATTTCTACAGTGATGAAGAGATTGAAAGAGATTTTGCCTCAGGTATCCTGAATTATTCATATTATTAGCTCATATAAAAATCGACTTGATATATAATAAAAGGAATCAGTATCTGCACATGGAGCGACCTGCACTTGAAATTCAACGTGAGCTTAGATAGCTGAATGTTGGAAGTTTCTTCTATTGTCAAATCTCTAGTTTCTCAATGCAAATGTGTGTTCCATGTTTTTTTCAATTGCAATTAAAGGTGGCAAATTGAGTGGTTTCTGTCATTGCATGTGAAATTTGAGTGTTTTGGTGGTCATAACATGAGGACAACCAATAATGCTGTTATGCAGGGTTCTACAAGAACCACTGAAAAGTGGGATTATATAAGCGTTCCCAGTAAAAGCTGTTCAATATTTTTCCCTATTTGGCCAGGCTTGCATTGTCAGTAACCAAAACTCTTGTTTTTTTGCTTTGTTTGCAGGTGTTACGAACTGCTGTAAGCAACCGATTGGCAAAAGTGCAGGGGTTTCTTTTTCGTGCTGCCTTCCTCCGGCGTGTGCCAATGTTTTTCCGCCTCATACTTGAAAATATTTTGTTGTGTTTCCTCCAATCAGCCTTGCACTCGACCTCTAAATATATAACTGGGACCTTGAGTTTACGCTTCCGGAGTATTTTAACAAGGCTTATTCATGCACAATATTTTCAGGTAGAGATTAACTCGTGACATTTTCCGATAACTCTTGTTTTGTGTATCATGTTGGTCTTTGGGTCACTGAGATGCTATCTATCATTTAAAATGAGCTTGCGTCAGAACAGCCTTGACAGAAACCCTAGTTTATACATCACAATTAAGTATAGCATTGCACAGTTTGTAGTCAAAATCACCTTGATGGCTTCCTATTGGCACATATGTATAATTGCATAATGGTCATACAAAATTTTCAGGAATTTGGTTTGCCAAACACTTGTGATGGCGTGTCTAGATAGGAACTAAATGATGGAAGTTTGTCTACTATTATAGTTTAACAAATCTTTGTGATGGCTATTAGGATATGGTGTACTATAAACTGTCCCATGTTGATGGCCGGATAACAAATCCAGAACAGAGAATTGCAAGTGATGTTCCCAGGTTCTCTAGAGAGCTAAGTGATCTTGTACAAGAGGATCTCATAGCTGTCACTGATGGGCTTCTATATACTTGGCGCCTGTGTTCGTATGCAAGTCCGAAGTATCTTTTCTGGATTTTGGTAATTGTTTTGTTAAATTGTTCCAACTCTTCACCTTTAACTTATGATGGTTGAGCTCTTCAAATGCCTATTTATGTTTACTTCCTAGTTTTTGCTCCAAAGTTTCAATTCGGAACTCTTTTGTCTAGTGGGTTCTCTTATTTGGTGTTATTTTCCAGGCATATGTTCTGGGTGCAGGGTTTACTATTAGAAATTTCTCACCTCCATTTGGGAAACTAATGTCAAAAGAACAGCAACTGGAAGGGGAATACAGACAGCTTCACTCACGATTAAGGACCCATGCAGAAAGCATAGCATTTTATGGTGGTGAAACCAGAGAAGATTTTCACATTCAACAGAAGTTTAAGACTCTAGTTCGGCATATAAAGGCCGTTCTTCATGAGCACTGGTGGTTTGGGATGATTCAGGATTTCTTGCACAAGTATCTTGGTGCTACAGTTGCTGTTGTCTTGATTATTGAGCCCTTCTTCTCTGGCAATTTGAGACCTGATGCATCCACATTGGGACGAGCAGAGATGTTGAGTAACTTGAGATATCACACCAGTGTCATAATATCCTTATTCCAGGCATTGGGAACCCTTGCGATAAGTTCAAGACGACTCAATCGTCTAAGGTATTGCTTTATTGCCTTAAATATGAAGGATTGGTATACCTCGCACATGCTCCTCATTAGATTTAGCCTGTGGCTCTAGATAAACACTTTCTGCATCTGTTGCTACTGTATCGCTTCAGCCACAATGTAGCTTCTGTATCCGCAAAATTATCTAAAGGAGGCCGATGGTTCTGTGTGTTTCTTGAAATTAACAGTGGTTACAGAACCAGGCATGGCTATAACCCAGTAAAATAAAGGCATAACAACAGGGACACGGCTAAGATAAACTTTCCAGCTCTTTTAGTACTCATCTGTGATAGATTGATAACATGGAACTTATATAAGAAGTGAAACTCTCATCAGCAGTAAACTGAACAACAGATCAATGAAAGAATTGGCTAGATTTGTTTCCAACGATTCGATGGAGATTTACTAGCATATCAATTTGTCAATACTATCTCTTGGCTGCAAGTCTTTGGCAGTAATTACTAGAAGATACTAATTTTGCTTCATTATTTTTGTTAAGAAAATTGACCTTGCTGCTTGAATCAACCCAAATACTAGTTAAAGTGGTGCAGATCCAAGGTTAATAAGAAGACTATAGCCTATAACTTATCCCATGTGGGATTGTAGCAGCTCTTCCTCTCCTGTCCATGCCTAAGATTGGACATTTGGAGCGTGAAGTAATATCCTATATTGGGCGGCCTAACATAAGGGATGGGTTTGACTCAACCCCAAAAACTAGCTAAGTGGTGAGGACCATAGAAGATCTTATACGGGTCTAGGTTTATACATTCAACCATATGTTAGATTGTAAAAAGTTTGAGCTATATATGACACAATCATATTGGCATACTAGAGTTGTACTACACATTTTCACTTGCATTTCTACTGTATACTTGAAATATTCCTGTTGCATTTTCTAAATCGGTTTTGGCACTTGCAGTGGGTATGCAGATCGTATTCATGAGCTCATGATTATTTCTAGAGATTTAGGTGGACGTAATGCCTCTTCCATACAATCTAACGGGAGTAGTAATTATGTCACTGAGGCAAATTACATTGAGTTCGATGGGGTTAAGGTGATAAACAATCTATCTGTTTTGATTTTACCACTATCTGTATTTGGGTTCTGATCTCCTAGGTCTTTGGTGCTTTCAGGTTGTTACTCCAACTGGTAATGTGTTGGTAGAGGACTTGAGCCTAAGGGTTGAATCAGGGTCTAATCTTTTGATAACAGGTACATTAAATTTTTATGGTGCAAGAAATTCCATGAGTTTCAAGCAAATTGATGGAGAACACACACATGAATATGTTGAAAGCATGGAATAGATGGGACAAGACCATGTGGATAAGTGATGATACAAAAATCAAGTAATAGAATGGTTGATTCCTTGAAATTACTATTTAATAGCCTTCAACTAGATTGTCAAGAAGGAAGGGAGAAATCAAGTAGCTGATGCAAATTACTCCTAACAAGTAAAAGGACTTGGTACCAACTAAAAACATTCTAATACAAGATTTATTCCTAGGGAGAAACATGAATTGAAGGCAAGCCTCATTTCGCCCACCCCACACAAATATGATGTGTGAAATCATTGTCGATCTCCCATTACCTTGAATTAAAGACTCCATGCACTTGAAACATCCTCTCTTGGAGATGACTTAAGCATCAAGCCTCATTTCCACATCGACATCATGCGTAGCCTCATTGAACTTACACTTTTAGTCTCGGTCTTGCTCAACCTGAACCCTTTAGACTCCAGGTTTTGTCTCCAAACTTTCAACCTATCGTTAACTCCGGTGCTAGTCTCGTCAACGGTCAATCAGTACTATATCATGTGCGAATAACATACACCATGACCCCTCACCTTGGATATGCCGCGTCAGTGCATCCATAACTTGTGTGAAAAGAAACGAGCTAAGAGTTGACCCCTGTTGCAATCCCATCATGATTGGAAAGTACTTCGAGTCTCCTCCCATTGTCATCACCCTGGTCTTGGCTTCATCTTACATGTCCTCACTCACCCTAATGTAAACTACAGATACACCTCTAGCTTCCAAGCATCTCCATAAAACCTCCCTTGGGACTTTGTCGTAAGCCCTCTCTAGGTTGATGGACACCATATATAAATCCCTCTGCCTCCCTATACTACTCCACTAGTCTCCTCACTATGTAGATGGATTCTCTGGTAGATCGTCCCGGCATGAATCTGGACTAGTTCACAAAAATAGAGACACTCCTTTTCACCCTCATCTCCACTACCCTTTCTCACACTTCCATTGAATGACTTAGCAACTTGATACCTCTATAATTGTTGTAATTCTGAATATCACCTTTGTTCTTGTGCAATGGAATCATCATACTCCACCTCCATTCTTCGAAACATTTTCACTGTCCAAAAAATGACATGAAACTACCCAGTTAGCCAATCCAAACCTTCCCTGCCTATGTTCTTCCAAAACTCCACTGGAGTCTCGCCTGGTTTGGTCGCTCTTCCCCTACTCATCGTACGAATAACACACTTAAGCTCGTCAACCTTTATAGACTTGCTATACCCCAGTGGAAGTAAAACCATAACCATAAGAAAAGAAAAAAAGATTTATTTGGGGAATATTATGCTTGAGTATGTCCTCAAGTTTGGGGGGATTAATTGAAGTCAACAAAGTTCCCTAAATAGGAGAACTACATAATTACAAGCATATAATCCTGATCTTATGCATAAATATAGGGAATAGAGATACTAATTGTCATGTTGGAATAGGTTGAGCAAACTTCTAGCTGTTCCTATGGTTCATATACTAGTTATGTGGGGATTATAATGCATGGATGGTTGCCGCCAAGGCCTAGCTCGAGTGGCAAAAGGTGGAGGATTTGTGGCTTAGGTCGTAGGTTCAAGCCCCATACCATGCAAAGCGAAGCTCGGTAAGGGTAGAAGGGAGGGCCAATTATCCACCGAGTTTAGAAGGCTGTGATTGGTCCAAAGGGCGGGCACAGACGAATTTCTCGGTTATCAAAAAAATAAAAAAATAATGCATGGATGGTTTATGCCGGGGATTAATAATGTAGGAGTTATTATGAGGTGATTAACAATGAGGAGATTGTTATACATAATTTTTTAACTACTTTCAAAAGGCATTTTCGTCTTTAAATAGTTCAATTCCCGCATAGCTAATACGCATTATAATTTCATATTCTATTCTTTGCATAAAATTATACATAGTTTTACCACATAACCTTTTTTTTTTGTGAAGGTAACAAGTTTTCCATATAACTTGACGCGGGTGATGTTTTATACTGTTAGACAAGCGTTGCATTGGTTATGCATCAATTATTTTTCCCTTATGCAGTCAACTAGACACTATCTTATCTTATACGAGATTTTATGCTTGCATTACTTATTTCAAACCATCGACTGAACGACCCCTTAGTTGTTCAAGTGTCACGCTGTAGCACAGTGAACAAAATATTGACATCTGGTTCTTCACTATAATTTTTTTTGGATATATGGGAGCACAGAATATAATTCTCACTGGTTCACTTTGAAGGTCCAAATGGTAGCGGCAAAAGCTCACTTTTTCGAGTCCTTGGAGGTCTTTGGCCACTTGTTTCTGGCCATATTGTAAAACCTGGAATTGGTTCTGATCTGAATAAGGAGATCTTTTATGTGCCCCAACGTCCATATACAGCTATTGGAACACTACGTGACCAGATTATATATCCTTTGACTGCTGATCAAGAGGTTGAACCGCTCACACGAAGTGGCATGGTTGAACTTCTTAAAAATGTAAGTTCCTATAATTAATCCCCGAAAAACCTGCAACTTGTTCTATAACCAATCTCATGTATTTAAGGCTTGGAATTTATAATGTCATTCATTTTGTGTGACGCGTTGAATTCTACATTGTCATACTAGGTTGATCTTGAGTATCTTCTGGATCGCTATCCTCCTGAAAAGGAGGTAAACTGGGGTGAAGAATTATCTCTGGGAGAGCAGCAAAGACTGGGGATGGCTAGACTTTTCTACCATAAACCAAAATTTGCCATTCTGGATGAATGTACAAGTGCTGTGACAACTGATATGGAGGAACGCTTTTGTTCAAAAGTAAGAGCGATGGGAACATCATGTATCACTATTTCTCACCGCCCTGCATTGGTTGCATTTCATGATGTCGTCTTGTCCTTGGATGGTGAAGGAGGCTGGAGGGTTCACTATAAGAGGTACAAAGCTAAAGTAACTAACTGTTCCACACACACTCTACTAATGCAGATACTTATTAGTTGCTGTTCAACAAAATCTCCAGGGCAGAGGCTCCCAGTCTCACTGACTCAGAGTTCAATAAGAACCAGCATAATGAGACCGATCGTCAAAGTGATGCAATGACTGTGCAGCGTGCATTTGCTACTGCAAAAAAGGTTTGGATACTCATGCTGTTCAAACTTGTTCTCAGAGATGTCTTCTCTTGCTCCAACTAACTCTTCTCTTTGGCATCATCCACAGGGCACAAAATTCTCCAAGTCAGAGGCTGAATTGTATTTTTCAGAGTTGATATCGGCATCTCCATCTGAAGCTGATGAGTCCCCCTTGCATGTCTTCCCACATCTTAAGAGTGTTCCAAGGAAACTTCCACAGAGAATTGCTGCCATGTCTAAAGTTCTGGTGAGTGTTGTCGTGCTATGACATCAAACTTGGTCCTTTTAGTTTGTTAGTTTCTAATTTCCTCTCACAGTGGTTGTTTTTCTTTTCTTTGGTTGTGAAATTGAAACAAAGGAAATTTTGTATACTTTAAAGACAAAATATCTTATTTAATGTGACTTACATGTAACATTTACTGGTTTAGACTTAAAAAACATGGGAAAAGAAATTGTATGGTTGAAATATGGTAAGGCAGGTTTGAACTGAAAATTAATCTGGCGTAGTGATAGGTAGATAGCTATATATTCTGTCTCAATATAGATGTTACTATATCTACTCTTGTCTGGGTCCTAAAGTCAAGATAGGATATTTTGAAAAAATCGAATTTTGAAATTTAGGAATATCCATTGTTTGGTATTGTGAAAACGAAGAGCTTTTGGCTGTAACATGTAAAGTGGATCATCATTTTCTTTTTGATGAGGAGCTGATCACCATATCTGTGTGGAGGGAGTTAATATTATTGAGAACCATCTTTTTGGCTTGCTTCATATAGCTCTAGTGCTTGTTTTAGGTACCCAGACTGCTAGATAAGCAGGGGGCACAGTTCCTTGCAGTCGCTTTACTTGTGGTGTCCAGAACGTGGGTTTCCGATCGCATTGCCTCTTTAAATGGTACTTCTTCTCTGTTCTTTTAAATGCTATTCTTCTTCATCTGGAATGAAGGATTTTATTGCACTATTTATAACGAAGACATCTGCTTGCGTAGGAACAACTGTGAAATTTGTCCTGGAGCAAGATAAGGCGGCATTCCTACGTTTGATTTTTATTAGTGTCCTTCAGAGTGCTGCGTCCTCCTTTATTGCTCCGTCTCTGAGGTGAATTTATATGTGGAAAGAGTACATGCCTTTCCTTACTTTAAACATGCTTAGCATCTGCAAATTTTAAAATAATATACTTGGAAGAAAGGGACTAAGTCTTACTTAGGTAACTTGGTTTCTCTTCCCTGACGGAAAAAAACACAATTCTGTATTCAGTTATTACAAAGAGCTAAGCACCCTTCGAAGTGACACACAGAGGAAAGTTATCTTGGATATGTATATCGATTACATGGACATCCAATTTTTGTGTACAAGATTAAAACATATACTTTTTCAGCCAGTAGGATTGACTTTCAATGTTCATTTTGATGAATGATTGCACAAAACAAACACACAGACACTAATTCTGAGGTTCAAACAGAGTACATCTTGAACTTACTACACTTCTAGATTCAAATGCTATAGTAACTTATGTCTACTTTTTGTTCTACAGTATGTTTGGTAGTGACATATTTTTGATAGGTTATACATATACTTTAAAATGGAAATTAGAGGCAATTCTGCGTGGATTCTTTCCAACATTATCCTGGAACCTTCTTTTCTTGACTCTTGAGTTAATAGTTGTGGACAACTAGATACCACCATAGTTCATAGCCATTGACAGTAAGATCTGTTTGCCTAGAAGGTTGGAAGTCTGTATATCTTTAGGTATGATAGGGGCCTCTAAAGGAACTTTTGTGGTTGGGTAGGATTAAGTTTCACGAGGCTGCTGCTTTGGCTGCTTATTGGGTGGGCAAACTGTGTACTATCATTTTATTTAGCATGGTTATTGTTTATCATCTCCTAATGAATCTTGTTGCGTTAGACTGTTGTATTTCATATTGGAATTTAAATGTGTTTTCTTTGTTGACCTATGTCCTTTCTTCTTTGAGATCAATAAAAATTTGTTCCTGCTTCCATACAGGCACTTGACGCAGACATTGGCACTTGGATGGAGGATTCGTTTGACCAAGCACTTGTTGAATAACTACTTGAGAAATAATGCATATTATAAGGTACCTATATTATTCAACAAGATAAATATTTACTAAAGATCCCCTTTTCAGTTCTGTCAAGTTACACTGTTACTTGAATATCCACAACTCATAAGTTTTTTTTTCTAGATGTGTTGTTCAGAAAATCCCATGGTCACCCGTGACATTGTGAAAGTTTTAACCATTTGAAATGTTTTGGTCCTGTTGTATTTCCGAGCACCAGCTTGAGCAAACAAATGGATTAGTTTTTATGCTACTCTATTCATCCTAAATTTTGGTGTAAATTTCACTTTTAGAGGTCAAATGGGGTTTTGACCAAAGTATTTTTATTACTAGGTTTCTTAGTTTTTATGGAAATGGAGAAAATGATCAACTACATGAAATGTTCTACATTGTGAAAGGTCTAGATTTTCTTTACGTTTATGAATTAATCTGAAAAATGCATTTGGGAATCCAATTTGACTATTGAAAATTCAACATGGACAAAAGCTTTTGGTACATTTATCATCCATTTTGGTCCTGTTGCAGTCTTTTGTTTGGTCGAATAGTAGGACAACTTCTTTGTTCATAATCCCTTGTCCGTCATCCTTGATTCAAGAATAACTAATGCTGTAGTTCCTTCACTTTTCAGTAGAAGTCTGATGTACTGTTCAAATGTCTTGCAAATGTAATGTTGAAGGATTGTTTGTAGGTATTTAACATGTCGGGTGTCAACTTGGATGCTGATCAGAGATTAACTCAAGATCTGGAGAAGCTAACCGCTGACTTGTCTAGTCTGGTAACTGGAATGGTGAAGCCAACTGTTGACATTCTATGGTAAGTTTCTTTTGTGGCTGTTAAGCTAATGTTTTAACAGTATGATTTCTGGTTTTATAGAGGTACTACTGAAATGCAGGTTCACATGGAGAATGAAACTGCTAACTGGCCAGAGGGGAGTCGCTATATTATATGCTTACATGTTATTAGGTTTGGGTTTCCTGAGATGTGTTACTCCTGACTTTGGTGACCTGGCAAGTCGAGAACAACAGCTTGAAGGAACTTTCAGGTTACCTGATGTTTTAGTTACTGCTTATCTTATTGTGTTTAGATAGGCTACTGTTACACCTGAGTATCTGTTGTCAGGTTCATGCATGAAAGGTTGCGAACACATGCTGAATCTGTTGCTTTCTTTGGAGGTGGTGCTCGTGAAAAAGAGGTAGTAATATTTTTTTTGCAACTATATTTTTTTCAGCAGTGGGACCTTTCAGAAATAAGATATATAGGTGCGTTTGTCTGATATTTGTATATTTGTATATATGCATATACATTGAGGTGATCGTTTTCCCCTGTGATATGCTAGATATTTGCTTGTATAGTAAATTTCGTTCATGTTTATGCCTCTTATTTGGAAAAAAAAAAGCTGGTAATAAGCTGGACTGTTTTAAGTTGTTTTCATCTCTTTGTATCAATTGCTACGTATTACATCAAGAGCTCGCTGTCCTTTAAGAAGTTAATTGTTGGCCTAAAAGTGGGGCTGAGATGTTACATTTAAGGACGACGTTTGACATGTCTGGATTTATGGGTAAAACAAGAAGAATATTTTTTCTATTCAATAGAATTTTTTTCTTTTTAATAGAGAAAGTTGCCACAGGCATTGAAGTGTACAAGACATGTATTGGCCTTGGCCTTTGGGTATCTATCCAGTACCTATCTTGGAGATTGTAGTAGTACTTTGTTATTTTTGTTCTAGACTTGCAAAGTCCAAAACAAAAGAATATGCCAAATCTAATCGACGTGACCTTCCAGACATCTTTGTTTTGTCCAAGAAAAAGGTTTTTTCTTCTAAAAGTTTGGTTGATAATCTTTGTGACTTTGTCCCTTTCAAGTAAAATCTAGTGGTCATTTTGTTGGCTAGTGAGGAGATGTAATCTCTGCATGCAATTCAAAATTTACTAATGCAATGTTTGGTAGTTACTTTTTGCCGGATGGAATATGGAATAAGAATGCGAGTACTTTTAGTAATTTAAGGATTAAAAAAAATTAAACGACAAAATGTCCCTCATTATGATGCTTTCTTATCAAAAACAATTATGCATGGAATACTATTTCGTAGTATATCAAACTGCACATTTTACAGGGAGTAATCTCTGCATTACAATCCCTTTATAACTGCCAGTGTTGGTGGTTTGTAGCTGGTACTCGATAGAATTGTCGAGATGCGCATGAATCCAGTCACCTCTGTTATGTCCAAGAAAATGTGATTCTTATAAAAAATTGAGTACCTATCTTGAAGCATGCATATATATCTCAATTCCAGCCAATAATCTTCTCTTCTTTTGCTTCTGCATAATTTAAGACTGTATATTGGGATAATTGTATCTTTTGTTATCCCATTGTTTAGCTACTACCTACTCTACATGTAATTCCATGGACAATAGATAGCATCCTAATGAACCTTGAGAAGATATGTTGTCTTAATGGTATGTATAAGCAAAATCTGCATTAAATGGTTTTTGAGATGGATAACAAAGGGTAATAGCTTTACTGCCTCCAAATTTTGCATACGTAACAGCCTAAACCAGTCAATTTCCTTCATTACTTGGCCTCTATGTGTACGCCGTATATTGAAAAAGGTTGTTTTCATAGATAATTGCATGTGTTTTACTGGCCTTTTCTTGTAATTGGTTGTGGAAAATGCATTTCTATTTCTTTGTTCATATATTTGTCATTCATGCTTATAATTATATTTCTTGGACTGAATATATTTATTTGTATTTTTTCTCGCTTTGCGCCTTTTTTCAATTAAAACTCACTCTTTATTTGTGCTTTGCGCTTAAAGCCCTAACTGACCTTGGAGGATTTTTTTATTTTTTATTTTTTCGTTTTTTCCTTTTTTTTTAACACTGGGTTGAATTAATTGTAAGATCCTTCTTCTTCACTTATTGTTATGGTCAGTCTCATCACTTTTCTTGGTTTACCCAATATTGGCCCCCAATGTTATATTGTCCAAGTTCTAGATGTCCAAATCTAGACGTACAGAGGGGGAGGGGATGACATTGAGGCAATTAACGGTTGTCTCCTTATATTGTTTCAAGTAATCCTCACCCTAGGAGTTAGCTTTTGGTATTGACTTAGGCGTAAGATCTATTCTTTACACTAATTATTAGCCTTAATTTGTTAGTCATTTTTTATTTTCAAAATAATCAACATTTGAATCAAAATGGAGAAATTAGAGATATAGAGACAGTGTTGTCAAAAGCACGCATAGGCCTTGAAGTGAGGCTCAAAACGTGTTGAGCACTTGGCCTCGCTTAATGTGCGCTCTAATGTCGTCATTAAAGTTCTAAGACATACTTTTCTTCATCAATGAGCCTCTTAAGGGGTGATACTAAACAATTGATATTTCATTTTATCATATTTTTTTACTCACTTTCTTTGTTCATATATTTGTCATTCACGTTTTATTATTTGTCTTGGACTAAACATATATATTTGTATTTGTTTCTCCCTCTGCGCCCTTTTTCATTAGCCCACGCTTTATTTGCGCTTAAAACCCCAACAGGCCTTAGACTTTTTTGCGCTTTTTGCTTTGATAACACTGATCAGAGACAGACAAGGAAAGAAGAATATAAAATTGCAGCAAGAGAGATTAGGAGAGAAAGAACTATCCCGAGAAATAAGAAAAAAGGGAGAGAAAGAGAGAGAGGAGAAGAAGGAAAGCTCCAAAACAGTAGTAGAATAGGCTTCATTGCAGTAGAGAAGTAGGATTAATAGAAGAAGAATCATTGAAGAAAGATGCTAAAGAGAACAAAGAAGCTAACCTGCTGGGATGGAACTTATTTCTCTTTTTACCGTCTTTTAAAGTCAACACCAAATAAAAGACCTGCTTCTCACTTATAATGCTTTGCATCCGCTGCTTGAAGCTTTGGTCTTCTCCGGACTAGCATTGCTTCACCCATGAGAAGCAACAACCTCTTGCTTTGCATCTCTCGATTGCTTTAAGCAATGAAATGACCTCTTTTAATAACACATGTTGTTCTTGGAATATCTTTCTTTAGCTCATACTGGTAAGGATTAATAGAAGATTCTTGATTTTGTTATATCCTTTACTGTTTTCTTGTTTATCCAGTTATCTCTAGCACGATACTGATACATGTTATGCATGACAGATGGTTGAAGCAAGGTTTAAAGAACTTCTTCACCACTCTTCTTTGCTTCTTAAGAAGAAATGGTTATTTGGCATAATAGATGAATTCATCACGAAGCAGCTTCCTCACAATGTTACTTGGGGATTGAGCCTGTTGTATGCTATGGAGCACAAGGGCGACCGGGCTTTGACTTCAACTCAAGGTGATTCCCAACCAACTATGAATTTGTGTATTTTTATGCTGTTAATATTTTTGTGAAAAATTACCTATTCTTTTTACTGTCCCTTTTTTTTAGGTGAACTCGCTCATGCACTGCGATTTTTAGCATCTGTTGTGTCTCAAAGCTTTTTAGCTTTTGGTGACATTCTTGAGCTCCACAAAAAATTTGTTGAGCTTTCTGGTGGTATCAATAGAATTTTTGAGCTGGAAGAGTTTCTAGATGCTGCTCAATATGGTGGGTGTGATTTGACTTTTAATTTTCTCTTGTTTCTGTCACTTCCAACTCTCAAATGCTCTTCTCTGGTTATAAGTTTCAATGACATTTGTGCAACACTTACTGGTTAAGCTCCAAGCAATTATGCTGTAAACCTTTGAGTTGATAGGGCCGTTGAGTCCATTGCAATAGTATTGTAGATGTCATGGTTTTGAGTGTGAAGGAGAGGCGAGCATGAACTTGGTAAAGAAATTGAAGATAGATAAATCCAATGGGAAGTTTTTTCTTTTGTTAAAAGCTTATTTGGATGGTTAATGCTAGTGGATATGCGGAAAACACTTGGTTTTGGCTGATGAATTCTTGGGATGAAAGTGTTCGTCTTGAAGATGCTACAACTAGGTTATGCTAATGAATGACCAGCCAATTTGTTCTGAGGCTTTTGATATAGTGGCGTACATAGTTGCTAGACTACGTAACTTGGATTCCATGGGAACCATCTTTTATAAATAAATAGATCCCTTTCTAGCCACACCAGAATTATGTATCTCCAGTAAATTATAATTGTTACCAATCATAATTATTTGTCTGAATATTTTACCATCTTTCTTTTCTTTTTCCTTTGAACAACATTCATGTTTCCCAGTTTTTCTATGATCCTCTCTTTCTGTCAGTGCCATCTAATTATCTTTTCTTCTTGATTCTTGAGTATAAAATTATAACATTGCTGAGGATAATCGCTAGCATTGCCAGACAAATTAGAGGGAACAAGTGTGCATCTGTAATTATTATATCTAGCACGCAAAGGAACTATGGCTCAAATTCTAGGGTCAATTTTGATTTTGAACGGTTAGAACTTCACATTTACCAGAAATTGTTGGGAATTTCTGCTTATATATGTGGGAAATTTGGTACAAAGTAGGTTGACATTTAGCTATAATATTGGCAACAACCTCGCTACCTTCACAAGGTAGGGGCAAGTTCTGAGTACACATTACCCTTCCCAGAGCCTACTTGTGGGATTACATTAGGTATGTTTGTTGTATTGGAATAGCAAAATCAAATAGCTGAAGCTAAATTTGTTTCCAACAAAATTCCTGATATCCACCAGTGCTGAAAACTGCCTAAAACCATTCAGTTCTAGCATCACAACATAGTGATCTTTCCTTATCAAATTGCTTTTGGCTGGATTTTTTTGTATACTAGTCTGCAGATGTTAGTATCATTGTATGGAACTGATGTTTCTTGTATGCATGCAGATGTACCTGAAGGTGTTAGTTCATCGCCATCCTCTGAGGATGTAATTTCTTTCTCTGAAGTGGACATCATTACACCAGGACAAAAAATCTTGGCTAGGAAGCTAACATGTGATATAGTGAAGGGGAAAAGCCTTCTTGTAACTGGTTAGTGGCCAGATGACCTCTACTTATACTTAAGTATATCGTGATATTTACTTGCTAATTACTTCCTTTCTGAAGGCCCTAATGGAAGTGGAAAGAGTTCAATCTTCAGAGTCCTTCGTGGTTTATGGCCAGTTGTAAGTGGAAAATTAGTTAAACCATGCCAACCGCTTAACACAGAATTAGGCAGTGGCATCTTCTATGTACCCCAACGACCATATACGTGCTTAGGAACTCTAAGGGATCAAATTATATATCCTCTCTCACATGAAGTGGCTGAGAAAAGGGTACAGGCTATGCGAGAAGGTAAATTTTCTGGCTATAATACATTCCTCAGTTTTTTTGTGAGTTGGCGTGCTTGTAGACTGTTACAATTTGTACTTGAGGTGAGGTAGTTAAAAATCATACAGCTTTCTCAGGAAATAGAGCTTTCTAACGGGCGCCGGTTGAGTGATTATTAGATTTACTTTTCCCTATGAAGGGTGATACAGTAATTTATTTTGAATTGGAGTTTCTTTGAACCATTGATATTACCTATTGTATATTAAAAATGAAAATCCAAGTGCCGAGGGCTATTCCAGGTTTATGAATACAAATTTGTAGTGAGCTTTCCGAAGGGATATAAAGTTATTTCTTTAAAGAGGAAGATTAGAAGATACAGATGTCATACTTAGCTTTACTTTAGCAGTTGAAAAAACTATGATTGGTAAGTGTTTATGGTCAGAGGTTATATTATCATGTGCAAAACCTTCTGAAATGGAGATTGTTCTGAACCATCCAAGCTTGTTAGTCATGTTTTTTTTTTTTGAATCTGGTAACATTTTGTACTAATTTCAGTACTACCTGGAAAACCATATTTACGAAAAGTAAGAGAATAAAATTTAGACTGAACTTACAATCCTATACAGACCCCAAAACATCTAGGATTGTTACAGTATCATCAGAAAAAGCCTTTGTACACCAAAAGCAGAATAACTATATACAATTAGCTCAACTTTCTGTATATTACTACTCCTATTTCCAAAACATGTGGCATTCCTTTCTTTCCAAATTGTCCACCAAATACATGGTGGAATAATCTTCCATCTATCCCTATTTCTTGCATCAACTCCAGCTTCCTCCCAGCTGAAAAGAGTGTCATCAAGTACTAGGGTCCATGAGATACCTCTGATATTGAAAAAAAATCTTCCACAGCTGATCAGTTATCAGACAATGTACCCTTCGGGGTGGCCCAGTGGTTTGGGCTTGGGACTTCCATGTTGGAGGTCTCAAGTTCGAAATCCCTTGCCAGCGAAAGCAAGGGGTTTGCCTTCTGTGTCGAGCTCGTCGTGCCGGGTTTGCGAGCTATTGCATAGGAGCGGGGGTTTTACCCTGTGCGCACCCAAAGGGTAGCGGCTGCGGGTTTCCCTTGTCATCAAAAAAAAAAAGTTATCGGACAATGTAGAAACAAAAAATATCTTGAACATAGGGGTATCCCCCTCTTTTCCCCTCATTATCAAGAGTAAGAACAACCTCATTGGCTAAGAGCTAAGTGGAGCATGCTCTACTCTATGAGGCACTCTGATCTTCCAAATATGCTTCCATGGCCAGTTAGTAATCTGTGGCTCAACCTGATTTAAGATCTTATACCCATCCCTCACTTTGTACACTCCTTTGCTATGTCCCTTCCACTATAAGCAGTGCACTCCAATTTTTAATCCTTGAAATGCCTCTAAAAACTTGTAAAATTCAGTCAATATTGGGATCTCCCAATCATTCGAAGGTCTTCCTCTTCATGAGTCATGACATTGTTTGAAAAATCTGTCTGGGAAGAATACGTTGGTGAGTTACCAGTGAAGCAAGCAACTCTTAAGAAAAGAGTGCAGGGTTTAATTGAAAATTAAGCTAATATAATCATCACGGACCCTTGTGCCAAATATATAATATTCATACGAAGAACAAATCTTATATTATTGTTACAGGCTATGTTGCACAAGCACAAAGACACCAGTATTTCAATGTAGAGTCAAACCGAGACATGGAAACTTTGAGATCTAGGGCCATGACACCATAAATACAATCTTATATGACGTCAAATTTGCCTAGCAGATAATTATAACAAATTAATTCATCAATTTAGCCAGCACTACTCTTTTTTTTTTGGCTTGGTTGGTCATAAGCTGCATAATTGCAAGAGAAATTTCCAAAGTAAACGAAAAGCCAAATATAACATGACTAAGATAGTCAATGTAAACATGTTGACCCATGCATAAGGTGGGACCCTTTGGCTTCAGCTTTTTTTGGGTTTCGATTGAGTGGTAGTATGATCCTCTTTACTAAGTCATGCATTTTGATTCGGGGACTTAAATGTTATTCTTGAACTCCAAATTTATTCAATTGGGCTGCAAAGTTTGGTATGTCTGTCATTCTGTTGTCCTTTTAGGAGTTCAAGTCCTGAAGGCACTAGTCCAAAAATAAGAAGTTTTGAACAGAATCACCAAAATATCTAAGGATGGCATGCAACTCATCTTTAACAGGGACATAAATCATGACTATTTTGACATAAGCTTCTGGTATCAGGCCATATATCTGGCGTCTCTGCTTTATAGATAATGCAAATAATAAAAAGTTGATCAACAGAAAGGTGAGAGAGACAAAAAGCACAAATTTCTGTAAAACATATTCCCGTACCAGTAAGAATTTTAATATTTGGCAAATCTTTTATGATGTCTGTTTAATGGCTTTTGCTAGTGTTCAAGTAGTCATTGATTTAGCAGTCACAGGTGTTGATGCCAACATAATTGTCCTCTCAGTGACTTATCTTTTGAATACCAGGTCTGAGACATCTAGGGTCTTCTAACATTTTGGATTCTCATCTGCAATCAATTCTCGAGGATGTTAAATTAGTCTACCTTTTAGAAAGAGAAGGTGGCTGGGATGCCAACCAGAACTGGGAGGACATCCTATCTCTTGGAGAACAACAGCGATTAGGAATGGTGAGCTCAAAAAGTGCTGATTGTTTCTTGACCCAAAAACTTTGTTTAGAAATGTAATTCATATTTTGTTTCTTCGCTGCTAACTGATTTGGCATTTCTACAAGGCACGCTTATTTTTTCATAAGCCACGGTTTGGAATCCTTGACGAATGTACAAAGTAAGTAAACAAGCTCAGATCTCAGTGTGTTCCAATTAGTATACGGAAGCTTTTCTATGGCCTCGTATACCTGACCCTGCTATTTCCTCTTCTATTTGCAGTGCTACTAGTGTTGATGTTGAAGAACACCTTTATAGGCTTGCTAAGGATGCTGGCATTACCGTTGTTACATCTTCACAGGTTTGCATCCATGTCTCATATTGTCATCGGCATTTCTTATGGCCATCAACCCATCTCTTATCCAACTTTTTTCTTGCTATGTTTTTCCTCAGCGCCCTGCTCTAATACCTTTCCATTCTGTGGAATTACGGTTGATTGATGGTGAAGGCAAGTGGCAGCTGCGTTCAATTAAGATGAATGAGGAGGGGGAAGGCGAACCAAATGAATATACACAACAATTGTGACTACGATGATGTATTCCAATGTTGTGAAAACGTTCGTAGAGGCAAATAATTAATGAATTATGAATGTAATACATTGCAGTTAGATTGAGGGTAGGAAATTATATAGTTAGGGTATACAAAAACTATTTAAGTTGTTTCTTGTAATATTTCATATAGTTAACTGTGTATAGCGCCTTGTTCCCATCGTTGTAAAAGGTTTAGGCATAATCTTTCCGGTCAGCCCCCCGTGAATAAAAATGCAGGTAGAACTGAGGCTGACAGATTAATCTTCTACATTTTACATTATGTATTACGATGATATTTTTTCTGTTTAGATTTACCAAAAATTAAAGGGAAAAGGCTCAAATATGCCATCAAACTTTTAGAAAAGGCTCATTTATGCCATCCGTTAAAAGTTTGGCTCATTTATGCCATTACTGTTAAAGAAAAGGCTCATCCATGCCATTTTTTTTAACTCCGGTTTTGCAAAACCATTTTTTACACACCAAACATGGTTTAACACTTTTCTATTGGTGTTTTTGGATCAAATGTATACTTTTTGCTTGTTTTTATTTAAAAACACCAAGAACACATGAAGAACATAAACAACTCCAAAATTTTCAACATCTTCAATTCTTCATGAAATCATCTCAAATTTTGGCTACACCTTTAATTTCTTTTTTTAAAAAAACAAAAATTCTAAAATCATTTGTAGAGTTCAAAAAATTCACCCATATTTAAAAAATATATTCCAAAAAACGAAAATCAGTCCCAAAT
>JAJOOR010086138.1:0-16905 GCA_036250505.1 Solanum acaule | reverse complement strand
CTATCACAGAATTCTGTAACCAATTCAAGCCGGTTAGTACTACTAGTAGATATATGTTGAGGGATATTTGTCTAAAGATGAACCACTTGAATCATACAAACAATAACAGAAGGAAATAATGAATATCATGGATCTCGGTACCATAGGAAACTTCAAAATCTTTGCTTCTTTTTAAAATTACGAAGGTCTCACCATATAGCAGCATCTGGTTACATTGATCAAAATTGTTAACTCTTCAGGTCCAACAAGAAAAGACCCCATTCTTCATCGAAGCACAGTGGCAATGGTCTTCAACCAGTAGCAGAAGAGAACCCATGGCACGACCCCACTCCAAATTTCAAGTTGACTAGATTATCTGAACTATCTGAAAATGGTTTTACACAAGACAACGGTTCGTGAATAGTCAATAACTTTCCCATTTTAGTTCTGGTCATTTTCTTTAATGTGGTTTAGTTTGTTATGAACCTCCCTTTACTCTTTTGGCAGAGATATTGATGGAAACCGGACCAACACAAACCCAACATCCATTCATTACTCAACCTCTTGACATGATGACCGACTCTATCAGGATGTAAATCCTTTTCCATTAGTTCCTAAAACTTCCTCCAGCTTCATTATATATCATCTGACAAATTGATTTTTCACATGATAAACTGATGCCTACAGGCAGCTAAAGAGTCATTTTGACACTCCCGGATCGGCTGAAGCAGAATGTTTGAATGAACTAACTCTTGGGATGACAAAGAAACAAGCAGCATGTCTTTTTTATCAGACTTGTGGTATGCATATTTCTTTCATATCTTTTACTCTGCATTGCAGCTCAGAGAAACTTCATAATTTCCAGCTTATCTCATTAGAGAGAATTAATGTTTGCTCCATTCTATGTGCAGTTCTGGCCACTCGAGACTTCATAAAAGTCGAACAGGAGCTTCCATATGGAAACATCCTCATTTCCAGAGGTGCAAAGATGTGACAACGGATAAATCGAGAAGATGCTATAGCTCATCTATTGGTATAGCTGATACAAATTTGTTTTTCGGTTAAGGTATTGGAGAGTTCAGGCACAGATTTATAGCTCGAATTATCAGGAGAAAGTATTTTTATTGTTAACCTATCTAGTGTTTAATCGTAGAAGCATAGTTATCTCCAAGAGAAATATGACTGGTCATTCTGAAACTAGCTAATTGCATATTTTGTACTAGCATTTGGTGACGGCTAATTGTTTTAAAAAGTGTATGAAGGTTAAATGTTGAAGCTAAAAAGATAGTAACACAGGAAGTGCCATGTACTTCCTGTCAGACAAAAAAGAAATCCTAACAGTTCACGAAGTCATTGGACAACTTCTCTGCAATGTTATCAACCTTCTTTTCTTTTGCGTTTTGTATAACGATATCATGCTGCAATGATAAGATGGGTTTACTCATAGTACATAGTTGGTTTTGAAGAGGTCTCGAAATCTATTTCGTTTGAATAAACCTACGTAGTGCAGTAATAACTGTACACTACAAAACATGTTCAGTTATAGGCCAATCTTATATCGAAGCCTCTTTACTCAATCAAAACATCCAATAGAAACATAATACACCTTTCTACAAATGCAGTGTGTACACTGGCATACTAAGAACAATATTCAATAGTTGGCTCATCTACAGTCACCTACAACTTTAACATGATTGAATACAAACATCTCAACAGATTAAGCACACATCCAATCCAGGTTTACATTCTGTCTTCCCTCCACCGTGGGGCATATGTGACGATTTCATCAACCTTAGTATCATCTCAGCAGCCTCGGTTGCAGATAGTAACACAGCCTGTTTGACTTTGAATGCCTCCGATATTCCTAGCTCTGCCATATCTCCAACCTGTCATAAAAGCCAGATAAGATGATTAGATTCTAGCAAAATCCTAACTCCCAATAAGCAGCAAGAATCAATGATTTGCACAGGATTTGAATTGTGCTTGGTGAAAAGAGAAATGGAGAGAGTTTCGGCTTCCTTTAGTTAGACTTCACTAAAAAGAACAGTTGCAAAATAAATGGAATGGTCATTTTTCTTTTTTGAAGAACTAGAGGAGAAAAGAAGATGCTTCTTCCTTGTGGAGAGTCCTCTTAAACCGTACAAAGGAAAGAGAAGTTCAGTTATGATAAAACTATCATTCCATTTCCTGCTTTGGCAACAGAGATTGGCTGTTTCAGTACTTCAATCAAACCCAAATCGTTATTTTTTCTTCTTAAAGTATGATTCAGTTAAACCGAGACAAAAAAAGACATAAATGCAAAGACCATCACTCAAGCACACCATATTAAATAAGTTTCCTCTTAGCTGAAATCTGCTGAAAGACGGGATCATATTCCATACAAGATAAATCGTGTTTCTTTTTAACTTTTGGGTACTTCAATTTTTCCCCTGAATAAAAACAGAAAAAACTATTAAGTTATTGCCTTCTTAACGCAAAACTGCATCCATAGGGCACCAACTTATATTTTCCTCCCAATCAAATTAAAAGATCCTGATCATAAAATATTAAACAGAGGTGCCTTATTATGAGGACCATATCCATTGAAAGCATGAAGCGGTCAAATATTCAGTTCAGGTAACGTCATCAGGGTTCCTGCTAAGTCTGTTACTAGTGTTGCATTGACTTCGATGAAGAAAAGCAAGGGCAAATTTGAGCAAGCAAAACAATACAGAAAGCTGATTTCATGAACAGACTGTGTTCTGAACTCATCACAAGATAGCATAATTAATTATTCCGACATTTTGACTGGGTTTACTCACCTCACCTGTCCAGTGATGACATCTATCCCTGCATTGCTTTCTTCCTTGTGGTGTTCTGCACGAAGCTGGGCAAGCAGCTAAGCGCTGTCCAGATCAGCATTGTCAGCAATGATTGTCGGATTGCCACAAGTGCCTGGGAGAAAGCCTCAATTGCATGAGACCTTTTACCAGGAGTCTTTTTAGCTCAGTTCATCTACTGCTTTTGCCATCACCGTTTCGGTCCATCCACCTCCAAGTAGAATTCAATTGTCATTTACTGTCTGAGACAGTACACACAAGGCATCATGCAGAGATTTTTCAGCTTCAGCCAGTACATGAGGGCCTCCAAAAGAATAAGATACAGAGTTCATATATAAAACATTGCACAGAATTAAACAGACTTCACTTTCAACCCACTAAAGATGAGATTTTCATCAGCACATGCATGGACCATCACGGTGACCAAAGAGAACTTGATTTTAGAACTCATTTATTAAATATTCATTTCCCAAGGAACAAAAATCACTTGATGCATTATAGTTAATCCCCAAGTGGATTTCAAGTAGTTTACAACCTTCACGAAAATCAAACAGATACTAAGCTGGAGACGAGATGACACCATTCTGGAGACCCCTCCCTATCAATCCTTCCTCCAAACAAATGGCAGTTGAAGACAAAGAAAGAGTAAGATGTTAATACATACCTTGCACCTCTCAAGACAATTGTACAGCCTGACCCAGTTCGGCCCCAGGAAAGTAGATCAAGTTGTCCTCATCAATCATTATTTCTTCAATGAGTTTGCAGTGTCCCAGCTTGACAGACTCTGGATTTTCAAAGGTAGATGCAAACTCTCCATAACCAAATCCAAGCGCTCAATACCATCAAAATCAGCATGCTCGATAACAAGTATCCCTGCTTCCGCAAACTGTTCCTCTGGGATATTGTAAGTCAGCTGTCGATTAACAAAGCAGTTTATTACATGAGAGATGATCTTTTGCACCTTCTCCCTCATTTTATCTTTTTCAGCTGCTTCTAGCTCAGCAACCTTGGCCATTGAGTCAACTCAGACATGTGCACCATAGATTTTAACTTAATCAGTATCCATTGCCGTGTTTGCCACCAAGATCTTAGCATTTTAATACGTTTCGGTTGGCCAACCCCAATCTTTTTATCCAAAATAAACCTGCAGAAAAGAAATGATTTCAGAGAGAAAGAACTCGAGGAATTTATATTCCTTCTTAAGAGTAATAGTGTATTGATGTTACAAGAGAACCCTATAACCTAAAAGCAGACCAAAAAATAGAAACTTAACGAACAATATGGTTCTCGAACAATGACCTCCGGTCATAACATCTATACTAGTAAGAAGCTCGTGGGTGCACCAAAAGTTTTTCACAAATAAAAGACATGCCTCAAGCTGTACGAGTCATACAAGCTATCTATCCTTTTCTTCCAAAGTAGCCACATAAAGTCCAATTAGTTCTATCTTAACCCCCAAACACATCCCTTACATCAATCATGATGATACATAGAAAACAATTACTCTACCCGACCATACACAAAAGGTTTTGACAAGTTCTTCAAAGATTTGCTCGAGCCAAGAGAAAACATATTATTCACAAACTCCGAAGTACATACACAGTGTAATAGGTAAACAAGCTTCTTACAGCGCAACGTATAAGGACAAAGCATACTAATCAACCATGATAAAGTGTAAAAGTTTATGTAGATTACATATTTCATGCATCAATGTATTGACAAAAACATATGTAAGTATTTTCCTTTAATATCAAGTTACACAGACTCACAAACACTGATGAATACTTCATTATCACAGAAACTACAGAATTGGTAACAAACAATGACTAAATGTGCTACATTTGAACCCTCACTTTCTTCTTACGAAAGCCAATGCTAGGGCTCAACACAATCAACTCAATTACTCCACATGTATATGAATCAACTCTTTACATTACACTCATTTTAGTCATAATTTATTCATTTTTCACCTAGTCGTCCATCTACAACAATCCTTCTCGTTTATCCGACCCGGGATCTACTATACTTCCGAAACGCATGAGTTCATGAAAAAGCGAGAAAAGAGTAACTAGAGAGGACGACAAACCTTCTAGAACAACGTTTTCCACGGTGGCGCCGGAGAAGAGAAGTTACTTAGAGTAGTGGAAAGGTGTCAGTGGGAAAAAGAAAATCTGGAGGGAGAGATGCGAAAATGGAATTGTGGAGTTTGAAGGTTTAAATGCTCTTGGACGGTATTTTATTAATTTGCTGAGGGTGGATTGGTCATAAAAACTATGGGCTTCCGTTGTTTGATTTTTATAAAAACAGGTCGGGGAACTTGAAGCTTCTGTACGAATTGACCTATTTCTTATTGATCTCTAATTTTTGTGGCATGAATTTAAGTAACTTTTATATCTTGTCTCGTATCAATTTTCTAATAATTAAATTTTCTGACATTAATCACATAGTATATAATTCATTCAGTACAAGGTTTTTTAAAAAAAATTGTCTACAAGTTATGTCTTTTGTGACAAAGTCTTGAACTAAGCTTATGACGTAATTAGCGTAATATTATAATACGAAATTATGTCTTGCTATTTTCTTTTTCTTTTTTAATAATAAGGATATTTTTGTCACTAAAAATGAAGCGCAATGACGATGACCCTAAAATAGGCATTCGTGCCAATGACCCACGCCACTTTCGCCCGGTCCAAAATCAAATGCCCTACATTATCTTTTCTTTGAATTTCTAGAGGCTAGTCTCCTTCTCACATTCGCAAGAAAATTACTGGCTAAAGGCTCTCATTGTTTCCGACGGAAACATGGTAATGACGATGACCACTGCAATGGCATCGCCATCGCGCCGGCTGCTTATCGACTCTCGACATAGTACAGTCAGCACAATCCCCAAGAATGTGGCAATTTACCCAGCAACAGCAGTTACAAATCAGGGGTTATTGAAGCACTGTACATCCTCGCAAAGACGCCTAAAATCTCTGGTGAAACCAGTATCGGCTGCTAGTTCAGGGTTTGAGGCAGATTTGGGTGATGATGAATCTTTGATACGCGTTAAAAATGCAAAGATAGCTGTTGAATCCGAAGACGATGAGAAGATACAAGTCAGAGTAGATGTGAACGAAGAGGACACAAAAACGGTTTTCGAGAAAGTATTGACAAATTTAGCAAAATCAGCACCACCTGTTCCAGGGTTCCGCAGGGAAAAAGGAGGGAAAACATCAAAGGTTCCTAAGGACTTTCTACTGCAGATACTTGGTGAAGACCGAGTTACCAATTTTGTAATACGAGAAATTGTTACCTCAACTCTTGCTGATTATGTGAAGAAGGAGAATTTGGCAGTTAAGGATAACAAGATTAGCACCACACAAACTGCGGATGAACTCAAGTCATCATTTGTTCCGGGAACAGAATTCGGATTCAATGCCACCTTAGAGCTTGAAAAATCAAAAACTGAAGCCACCACATAAACCCACAGAAGAAGATGAGAAACTTTTTCTCACTGTTTAATCTCTTAGAATGACTCGTTAGAATAGAATCAGTAATTCCTGAGGCCAATAGATTGAAGGCTCCTAAAATCTATTACTGTTTGGCATACTACTGGTTAGAATTGAAATTGAATTTATGATTTCAGTTGGCATTTCAGTTCTCTATTGAAATTGAATTATGATTTCAGTTGGTATTTCTTGGAGCAATATCATCTGAAGAAACTTTTGTTGCCAAATATTTTCATTTTTTTGCTTACATTGAAGATACATCTTATCATCTGTTTTTTTTGGCATCAAGATAGTTGATTAAAGTGGTACAAAGGAAGGGTATTTGAAATGCTTAAAGTGATCCTATTTAGTGATAATCGTAGTGACAACAGGTAATTAACAAGGGTTCATGTGGATCTTTTGCTTCACAGTTTGCCACAATCTAAGAGAGGTAGAGGGAGATACAAATTTTTACATGTAGACATGAAAACTAAGACCAGAAGTAAAATTCCCATAGTCATTCCAGATACAAATTTTGTCATTGGCAGGCAATAATTACAAAAACATGGAGAAGCGTTGAAGGTTAAGGTAACAATTTACTTTCAATGTCAAATCGACTTCTGTATTGCGCATTTTGTTTACTTTCAATAGCTTTACATATTTTATTATGATAAACTTGAAACTAGTGGTATGCGAGAACATGTGTCGCAAGCTCTTGTGATAGACTGTTATGAACCAGCCTCGGCCCAACGTCGCTACCTATTAGGATGTCACACAACTAGTTATTGGGCCGAGAAGAAGCAACAGAACTGGAAGGCCTTCACAAAGGTTGATTGGGCTAGGTTGGTTCATAACATAGACACTATGCAAAGGATTTTTAGACCGTCCATATAGGCCGGATGATGTTACACATGATGATTGGGTGTTTCTGGTAGGACTTTTTAGAAGACCTGCATTCAAGGTAACTTGATGATAAAAATGCATGATATATTACTATTTAACCGTTGGTGCTTAATGTATTTATCTGCAGGTTATGAGTGAGAGGAGCAAACTAAACCGGTGAAAGCAAATAACTAGGCACTCATGTAGCTCAAAGTCATTTGCAGAGGTGAAGGAATCCGATGGTACAAATCACTTACCAAAATGATAAAGATCAAAAGAACCATTCGAAACAACAGAACATGAACGAAGTGAATCATGAAATTTTTTAGCATACAAGAACATGAAAGAGCATTAGCTTTAGCATAAGAAGAATAGTCATATAAGGAGAGAGATTTTTCAGTGGAAAGCACGACAGCACTAGTTTGTTCACACATTCAATATTAGAAAATACTTACAGAGCATACTAATCAACCATTGATTAGATGTAAAAGTTTATGCAGATCACATATTTCATGCATCAATGTATAATGTATTGACAAAAACATAAACATATGTAAGTATTTTCCTTTAATAAAATCACCATCTATACTCCATTATCCCAGAAATTACAGAACTGGCAACGAAAAATGACCAAATCTGCTATACCGAACCATCCCTCTCTTCTTACGAAAGCCGAACCTAGGGCTCAACACAATACTAATACAACTCAATTATTCCTCATATCTACGAATCATCTCTTTACATTACACTCATTTTAGTCATAATTTAATCATCTTTAACCTAGTCGTCCATCTACCACAATCCTTCTCGCTAATCCGGCCCGGGATCCACTATACTTGCGAAATGCATGTAAACAGAGTTCATGAAAAAGCGAGAAAAGAGTAACTAGAGAGGACGACGAACCTTCTACAACAACTCTTTCGACGGCGGCGCCGGAGAAGAGAGTTTACTGAGAGTAGCGGAGAGATGTCAGCGGGAAAAGAAGAATCTGGAGGGTAGGGAGGGAGATGGTTTGCCAAAATGGAGTTCTGAAATTTGAAGGTTCAAATGGTCTTGACGGTATTTGTTAGTTTATTGAGGGTATGTTGGTCATAAAAACTAGGGAAAATTATATATAATAGCAAACTATTAATTCAAATTAAATGCTATAAATATAGTTTGATTTAATTGTACCCCATAGCAAACTGTTGCTATTTCGCCTCTCTCCAGGTGAATCTCGTTCGCCACTCTCGTTCTCTCCCTCGCCTCTCTCGTTTTTTATACAAATGCAAGTATATAAAATGCGTTTTTGTTTGTATAAAGCGAGAGAAAATTGTATATATACATATATTTTCGTTCCCCTCTCTCCCCTCTCCCAGATCTCGCTCGCTCACTCGCCTCTCTCACTTTATATAAAGATGCAAATGTATAAAATGTGTTTGTGTGTGTATAAAGCGAGAGAAAATTGTATATATATATATATATATATTTATTCCCCTCTCTCCCCTCTCCCAGATCTCGCTCGCTCACTCGCCTCTCTCACTTTATACAAAAACGCAAATGTATAAATTTCGCTTCTGTTTGTATAAAGCGGGAGAAAATTGTATATACACATACAAATACATATATTTTCGTCATATACACTTATAATTATACAATACAAATATTTCTCTGCCCAGTTTTCTTTTGCCTTTCTTTCTTTCTCGTTTTATACATACACATATTATACATTTTTGTTTGTATACAACTGCATTCTTTTGTATATGTATATCGAATTATACAATTGCCTTCTTTGTATATGTATAACGAATTATACAATTGTTTTTTTTGTATATGTATAGCGAATTATACATATATATATATGTTTGCTATAGAGCGCAATTATGCAAACTTTGCTATAACATGCAAATATAATTTTTGTGTTTGCTATATGTGAAAGTTGCTCTAAAAACTATGGGCTTCCTTTGTTGATCTTTGTGAAAACGGGGCACGCGACTTGAATGACCCGTCTAGCCATAGACATAGCAAGTCTAGTTTTTTGGATGAGGGAAATTGACAAAAATTGTTGTATTTTTGGTAAAAGATTCAAAATCCCAAAAACTAAAAAATAAAGAAAAAGAAGAAGGTAATTGTGGGGCTAAAATCTAATCTATGAATTTTTTTAAAATTTAAAACATATTTCAAATGTTTTTTTATATAAAAAGAACCCATTCATTATTACTCCAACTTCAACTATAATTATCTCAATTTTTTACATTTTAAAAAATTAATTTGTTTTGATATAATAATTATGTTTATTCTATTTAGTGTTTCGTAAAGAATGTGTCGAGTCAGACAAATAAAAATAAAATAAGAGAGTACTAAGATGTCGAAAGATAAAAATTGAAGAACATATGTTTGAGGTAAGGCTGCTTATCGAGCGAATTATTTCGCTTAATAATTTGGCCTATCGGTTAGTGATTTCTAAATGTACTAATCCGCTAGCAAACTAATAAGATATCGATTGATTCGCTAATGATTTAACAATTATCTAAAATTTATTGGTCAGCATATCAACTAACCTCTATGATACCTTCTTTTTCAATTAACGCATCTTACACTATACTTGCTTGAGCCATGAACATTGCTAATCTGAAATTATTGAATTCATACCATCAAAGAGAACATTGCTTGCATTTAGATCTCGATGAAGGACCTTTAAACATGAATCGAGTCAAGATAAAAAAAAAAGAAAAAAAAGAAAGGCCCTCAATCAATGCCTTAGATCATGTAAAAACATTTATAGCATAATTTTAAATGGGGATTTAGCCTTTAGCATTCATAATAATAATATAATATGTACTTTATATATTTATATATTTAGGGGTAAAAGTGTAAGTATGACAATTCTTAATAGATTAATGATTTATTCGATAAAAAAATTGAGTGAGCAGCTCTCAATCCAATAAATCATTAATCATAAAATTTCAATTCATTTCTTAAATATTTATTTGATAATTCAATACCAATAAACTAATAAGTCAATTTTGCGATTTTATTGATTAGTACGCGATTTTGAACACCTTTTAAGGGGGGAGAATTAAACATCACTCTAATTTAGGGGTATTCGTGTGAATGACCCGCGTCCGCGCTACTGCCGTCCCGTGCAAAATCAAATGCCCTACATAATCTTATCTTTGAATTTCTCGCGTCTGATCTTCTTCTCAGTTCTCAGTTCTCACACTCGCAAATTACTGTAGAAGTTAAAAAGGCTCTCATAGTTTCCGAGGGAACTATGGCAATGATCATGACCACTGCAATGGCGTCGCCGTCCCGCCGGCTGCTTATCGACTCTCGCTATAGTACCTTCAGCACTATCCCCAAGAATGTGGCAATTTACCCAGCAACAGCAGTTACAAATAAGGGGCTATTGAAGCACTGTATATCCTCGCAAGGATGCGCAAGATCTCTGGTGAAACCAGTATCGGCTGCTAGTTCAGGGCTAGAGGCAGATTTGGCTGATGAACGCCTTAAAAATGCAAAGATAGTTGTTGAATCCAAAGAAGCTGAGAAGATACAAGTCAGAGTAGATGTGAACGAGGAGTACACAGAAATGGTTTTCGACAGCGTTTTGACAAAATTAGCAAAATCAGAGCAACCAATTCCAGGCTTCCGCAGGGAAAAAGGAGGGAAAACATCCCAGGTTCCTAGGGAATTTCTACCGCAGATACTTGGTGAAGAGCGAGTTACCAATTCTGTAATACGAGAAATTATCAACTCAACTCTTGCTGATTATGTGAAGAAGGAGAATTTGGCGGTGAAGGATAACAAGATTAGCATCACACAAACTGCGGATGAACTCATGTCATCCTTTGCTCCGGGAACTGAATTCGGGTTCAACGCCATCTTAGAGCTTGAAAAATCAAAAACTGAAGCCACCACATAAACCCACAGAAGAAGATGTACTGAAACTTTTTCTCACTGTTAGAATGACTTGTTAGAGCAGAATTAGTAATTCCCGAGGCCAATAGATTGAAGGATCCTAAATCTATTACTGTTTGGCTTACTACTGGTTAAAATTGAAATTGAATTATGATTTCAGTTGGCATTTCTGGGAGCAATATCATGTGAGAAATTTTTATGGCCAGTTTACCAACTGAGCAACTACTTCCTTGGAAACTAGCATCTGAAAAGTAGTGAGTTTGGAAATAAAACTGAAACAAAGATTAAAAATCTTCCATTTTTTTGCTTTCATTTAGGATATATCTTATCATATGCTTTTTTTGCATCAAGATAGTTGATTCAAAAGGTAAAAAGGAAGGGTACGTGAAATGTTTGAAGTGGTCCTATTTAATGATAATAGCAGTGACAACAGTTAATTAACAAGGGTTCATGTGGATCTTTTTCTTCACAGTTTGCAACAAATCTAAGAAAGGCAGAGGGGGAGATACAAATTTTTACATGTGGACATGAAAACTAAGCATGGTAGTAAAATTTTCCATTGTCATTCCTGATGACATTGTGAGAGTTGTAGTTCCTGGGTCTAGAGATATTATTAACTATTGTGGCTTGATTATGCGGCACACTATATTTTTCAGAGATGATAATTGGCAGGCAATACTTACAAAAACATGGAGAAGCGATGTAGTTGAAGGTTAAGGTAACAATTTACTTTCAATGTCAAATTGACTTCTTGTTGCATGTGTTATTACTTTCAATAGTTTTACATATTTTATCAGGATAAACTTGAAACTAGTGGTATGCGAGAACATGTGTTGCAAGCTCTTGTGATTGACAGTTTGACACTATGCAAAGGCTTTTTAGAGCATGGAACACTCGATGCATGCTGACTACTCCCGTTATGCCACTGATAAAGAGAGACCTTCCATAGACTGTATGATGTTACACCTGATGACTGGGTGTTTCTTGTAGGACTTTTTAGAAGTCCCGCATTCAAGGTAACTCAATAATAGGAATGCATGATAAACTACTATTTAAGTGTTGGTCCTTAATGTATTTATCTAATTGCAGGTTATGAATGAGTGGAACAAGCTAACCGGGAAAAACAAATAACTAAGCACTCTTGTGGCTCAAAGTCATTTACAGAAGTGAAGGAATCATTGGTACAAATACATTTACCAAAACCACTATATAATTATTATGAGTTTATAGTATAAATATTTTCATCTTTTGTAATATATCATAGAGAGATCCTGATAATGGAACGAAGGCAACACAAAATTCATATAATTTTCTGATTCATTTTTCTATTATATTGTTATATGCTTCCTATTTTATAATATTAACTGTTTGAAGGGCCAGCTCCAGGAAATTGTGGCTCAACAGCAATCTGAAGAAAATGAGCATTCAATCAGTTGCAGGTGAGATTTTAACCACTATACTTGGTGATCGGACTAACTATGTTTGTTGAAAAGGGTATGGAAAGAGGCCTCCAGAAAAGAGTTGTGTGCAACAGGTAGACTTACAGGCAAGTATGTCTTCTACAATGGGAAGTATGTGCCAAGAGATGCAAGAAAAAATGGAAAGAATATTGCTGGAAGAACGTGAGCAAGTGGCTGCTGAATTGCAAAGAAAGAAGAACAAGTGACTTCTGAGTTACTAAGGGAACTAGAAGAGGAGCGTGCCCGCATGGATATACAAGTTGGCAAAAGGACTCAAGTGAAGATGGATGCATTCATGATCAGAATGCAACAGGTAAACATGTATGTTTTGCGTATTTGGATATACAGTGAATAAGTCATTTGAAATTTGGACCTTTGTTCTCCCTGTTTGCTTTAATATTAAGCGTCTGATGCATTTCTGCCTTATAGATTTGGTAATCTAAAATTGTTAGTCATTTGGTCCTCTCAGTGTTTTGGGTTATATATGATGCTTCGAGTTGGATTTCTCAAAGTGTGGTGCCATTAGGGGCGTCTTTTGGTATAGAGGAAAATATTTTTCAATTTTTCTATGTTTGATCGGTCAAATGTAGGAATACAAGTTCCTTAAAAATGAGGAAAATGAATTTCCCAATAGAAGTAGAAAACAAGTTCCATAAGTGGCCTTCCAAGGTCATTGTCTCCTTCCACCCCCAATGGCCCCCCTCCACCCCCTAACTCCAATTCCCTGCATCATCTCACCCCCATAGTGTTTTCCTAAATTATATATAAATGTTTTTGGGACAATATGTTTTTTATTTACGTACCACTAAATTTGTTAGAAATTTAATTATTTTTCGAAAAAAATATTTTCTAAGGAACATGTCCTTCGTATCAAACACACCCTAGGTCCTATTACTATCCACTTGTGGATAAAGACCTTTGGAGTATTAATTGCAAGCAGAATATGATGACAGTTCAATTCCAAACATGGATATGAGTGACCAATAATATTTTCGACGTTCATAGAGGTCAATATATCTTGTTTTTTTATATGATTGTGGTGTTCGGGCCAGCTTGCACGAACCTCGACTAATTCAACGGGATAGTTGTGACCTCCCACCGGCAACAAGTTACTGCGTAACTGTCTACCAAGGGTAGGAGTAGGATAGATGGAAATAAATCTCTAGTGTTGTTGGTTCTGCTGGGATTTGAACTAGAGACTTCATGGTTCTCAACCCACCTCATTGAGTTTTTTGTGGAAGACGAGACGAGGAATAAACTTGTCAATATGTTACATAGATTTCAATTTCCTTTACAGGATTTAATCAGAAGTAATATAAGTTCCTAGCATTTGAGTATTTTTTTCATGAGATGCATCACGGATTTATTAGTCTTTCTCTTTTTGCTTCTTACTTACTATAAGTTTGTAAATCTACATACCTGTTATGTTAGTTTCTCCCCGAGTCGAAGGGATTCTAGTAAACTAAGACAACATAATTTCCTTTTTCAGATACTTTCAATTGTCTAATCCTTATTTCTTCTTTTAATATCATGTTATACGTCGATTCCCTTGATTTTCTGGCTTCCCTTCCTGCATAATCTCAAATGTTATCAGTTTCGGAGTGCTTGTGGTTCAATTCAATGCAAAGAGTCACGGGGTGAGAAAAAAGCCTTTCCCTAGATCCTGGTAATGAGAAACTGCAGTTAGTAGTTTATTTTCCATTTGTTCATTAGTAATGAGAAAAGTTGTTATTCTACTTGTCCCTTTGCACTAGCCTTGAACTATGTACTACCAAGTGAGGATTCAACCTTCCCATTAGTACTTGGCTTAGGATCTGTGTATTTTTACACATGCATATATTAATGATGTTTATCCTTCGTTTTCTTAATAGCAAAGATAAAGTATTCAACAATGAGGACATGAAGTTGCTCAAGGAGTTTTTTTGAAGATATTGGAGTAGTTTGAAAATGTGTGGCTAAAGCGGGCAATGAAATGGGAGTTGGGCCATTTCTGCCGAACTGATGGCCGAATGGCCAAACAGTGTTAGACTTCTATCATTTCCAAATTAGCTTGCGACAAGTCCTAGCATTAGTATGAGTTTGTTGACCGCATAAGGGCAATTCATCTTGATCGTGTCAACCAGATACCATTCTAATTACTGCTAGTTGGACTCATTTTGTATTCCTTCAGCTGTGTTTCAAGAAGACGAAACATATGGATAGCCCTTAAACTAGCCACCAACTCTCAAGTAGAGGTGTTTCTCTGGTTATTAGTATAGTTAAACCGTCTACTTGATAATTGATAACGAGTTTAAGCGATTATATATGTATTTTGCCTTTCAAAAATTGCATTGTCCTGTGAGAATAAAGCCACATAGTCATGTATTACAATCAAATATTGGAAGAGAATAGTGGCATCGTCTCCAGTGAACCCAGAATAGTGAACATCAAGTTATTCTCATTCATTCACTATATGGTGTACTTGTTTCATAGTACATGAATAGTTGACTCTTCTCCATTTTTCAAAATGTCTAGTAGTTAACTGTGAAGTTTCAAAGGTCAAATTTACCTTTAGACTTTAATGATTGTTTTATTTAAAAAGATATATACAAGGAAAAATGACTGAGTTTTCAAAAAATCGATTAATCTTATGATTTAAGAGAAATCGAATTTCCAAAAGAACAGAGTCGCTACTTAATTTTTAGTAAAAAATCAAGAAAAATATAAGGTTTTTCAAAAGATTCAAAACAGATAAAATTGATTGAAAACAAGGGTTCGAGTTCAATGTACCTTCCGAGAAGGTGTTAGGCCTTTGGAATGCCCACTAACTCGCGGTTGACTGGCGATTTGACCAAAATGATTTTTGACTAATTTTGAAATTTTAACGACGTAAAAGAATTCATTTATTTTAACTAAATATTTTTAAAATTTAACTAAGTGAAGGACTCACAACTTTGACTAATTTTAAAAGTTTAACGAAGTAAGAGAACTCATTTATTTTAACTAAATATTTTTAAAATTTAACTAAGTAAAGAACACACAACTTTGACTTACTTTTTTTAAAAAATAAAAAATTAACTAAGTAAATGAACTTATTTATTTATTACTATTTTTATTATTTTATTACTATTATTATTATCATCATTTTAGTTATCTTAAGGGAAATGGGACTAAAGGGGGGTTTTTTCTAAGCACAGTATAAAAATATAACTATTTTAATCTAAGTATGTAAAAATAATGAGAAATGGCCATCTTTGGGAATTTAATTAAATTAAACCAAATCAAATAAAAGGAAGTAAACAAAAGTAAATACAATCAAAATAATAGAGAGAAAGAGAAAATAATTTGGGCCTTTTGGGCCTGTTGCTGCCTCCTTTTCCACACTTAAATCTGTGTATACATCAAACGTATACGGCTGTATACAACATGTATTTCGACCCATTCTCGTGTATATTAGGCTATATACCAAATGTATACAACCTAAATCAACTTTTGAACCCCTATAAATCGATTTAGGGCCTGTATTTGCTGCATTCAACCCGTATATCAGTGTATACGAGCTGTACATCAGCTTGTTTTCAGCTTTTCAGGACCTGATTCTGCTTTCGGAACCTGTATATCAGTTTCCCTTTCGCCCTCGAACGCCAAAGGCTGACTTGACACTCGAAAATGCAAGGAGATGATGAAAGGAGTCCGATTTAGACTCCGCGAAGCATCACATGTAAAGCAAGTGAAAGGAAAGAATTAACATGGATAATTCGAGACTATCGTTCAACAATTTTGTCAATAAAGAGGCAATAAGCAGACACATATTTATCAAATAATATGCAAGTTAAGATAAGAATCACATGCATCAAATGAAATAACAACCTTTATCTTCAACACAAAAGTAAAAAAAAATAAAAAATTGCATTTAGATTAATGAGATATAAGTGTATTCAAAAGACGAATCATAGAGCTAATTTGATCATTTTTGGGAAGAAAATTTATTTGTAAATAAGAAAAGAGATCATTCATGACAAGTAGATAAATCCAAAAGTGACCAAAATGCAATCAACCAACGACGAACTAATGATAAGCATGCTAATGGTTAAGAACTTTAAAGCAAAATGACTACTAATTCCAACATTTTGGAAGGCCATAAAGCCAACTAAACATCACAGCAAACTCATCATCTAATCATCATCATAATGACATTTAGCTAGACGAATCAAGTCATAAATACGAAAACCTAATTACTGAACAAACCAACGATCCTTGTAACTAAACTACTTAATTGGAAACTTAGAAAAGTATGATAATTAAGCACAAACGGAAGCTACAGCCTAAGAATCATTAAACTAACAAATTCACATGTACACCAAGCAAAGAGAAGTATACATCAGTTTAAACTCAAAAGCCAACTAACCAAACAGT
>JAJOOR010086137.1:0-42932 GCA_036250505.1 Solanum acaule | reverse complement strand
AAAATAAAGATTACACATCCCTAAAGATCCGCCATTCCTATCCCTAAAGATCAGCTATTCTATCTCTACAAATCTGCTATTCAATCCCTCTAAATCTGCCTTGCTATCCCTCCAAATCAGCTATTCTATCACAATATTTATTCCTTTGATTCTACAACAAATGTATATGATCATGCTAATTTATATCACTATATAATTACATTAATATATACAATCATTTAGCTGTCCATCATGCTAACATTAAGAGGTCAGCCTAACCCCATCTGATATTTTCTTCAAGGATTAATACAACACCGTCACTACAGGTTTGCCTGTACCTAATAGCTTTAGCTCAAACCCTGTATTCATATTAAAAATTCATTAATATATACAAATATGACTTCTTGCGATCTGTTGTCGAGAGATTTGCAACTAAGGGTAATCTAAGGGACGCTGCAGGTGATGGAATTATAATCTTGGAGACTTGACTCCCTTCTTCTGGTGTACATGAAGAAGGATATTGACTCCCTTCTTCTGAGACTTGACTCTCACTCTTCATGTAATCTTGGAGGCTATGGTTTGTATCCTTCTCCGTGTATATTTTTTGGTTGATATATGGACAGGTAGGTGTCATTCCAAACCCTACATTATCAGGGGTTAATATAGCCTGGATGATTGATTAAATTTTAAAAAAAATACAGCACGCCACCTCTGCTGGAAGTTAGTTTCAGCTTTAAGAGAAGAAGGCTATTGTGACTCACCAGTGGCGAATAGAGTATGTAAACAGAAGATTCAACAACTTTCGCAACAGAGTTCCATGAATAAGAGACAGTAACAGGGCAGCTCTCCAAGTGACAGTCTCACTTAATCAGGCCCATAAATTATTTAGATTCCATTTTCTCAGAATACTAAAATTTATAGTCATTTATTCCGGTTTACATATCACGCTAACCTAAACTAGTTAACTACTATGTCTAGCTTAAAAACTATTTGCATCTTTCAACACATATGGTATGGTATTAATTTAGCAATTTGTATGCGACCCATGATGCAAAAATAGACTTTACGATTTAAACACATTCAAGTTTAATGAAGCTGAATTAATTGGTGTCCAAGTTTGGATGTTGTATATAATTCAAAATCCTTTCTCAGAGAAAAATAATTTCATGTTACATTTACGCTCAAAAAGTAACCAATGTATTAATTTCATCTGAGATTTTTTCCACCATCACGTCTCTCACACAAAATTTGTGCTCCATTTAGCTATGTTGTGCTTATATATTTATATATATATATATATATAACCCAGGCAGAGCAACAGATTCGTTGTTTCATTGAGATGTACACAAATTTGATTTCTTGATGTCTTTCATTGTTTGGAGAAGCAAAACACTGGAGAGATGTTAGTATATTATTTTCAAAGGACATCGGAGTTTTCATGAATATGATCTACCATATTATGTCTAGGCAGTGATGACGTGAGTCAATTTGATTGTTCATCCTTGTATGTCTAGACAATAACCAATCATCGTGATCTCAACAAACAAGTCATCATAGGACAATTCACATTAATCATTCATAGAACTTGTGATTTGTTTTTTCAGATAATTATTAATCAATAGAAACTAAAATGGTCAATTCGTAATTGTTTGTCTGCAAAAAAAGAAATTTTATGAATTAGTCCATGTTTTCTTATATAATCATCACATATTTCAGCTAACAGGCCAAAGGAGAGCTGCCCTATTACTATCTCTTCTTAAGAGTAGGACAAACGTCTACTCTTGCAATTGACTACAATATAAGTATTGCAAGAAGGTAATGTTGGGATATATACTATTAACCATATGTTAAGATTTAATATTTATTATAGAATAAATATTTATTCAGTTTTAATAGATCATATATTCGTTTATGGTGTTTGTTTACTTATAAAGAAGATGACTTAGTGTGTATAGTTTAACTTATACACCGAGGATTAAATCATCGGTTCTTATAAGTATAAAAAAATGTGTTCACAATCTAGGATGGAAATTGGACATGCCATCGGTACGATTGCAGCACAAGATTATATGTAATTTATCTTGATTATGGGAACGATATAGTTCCAACTTCTTGTGTTAGTGCATTTTGTATGTATTGAACGAGACCGAGTAGAGATAGTTATTTTAGACTGACTGACAAAAGCATATTCTCTAAACTATTAAATATACTTATATTCTTAATCCTAATATAACTATTATGATCTGTATATATTAATTATCGTTTTGATTTATTAAAAGGTGAGAGTTTGAGATGGGTCAATATGCCTGGTAGATTGAATGATAATAATATATATTGGTGAAACAATAAGTTAGTTGATGGAATCCATGTCTCGTTATAGAGATTGATTGATATGCCTTTTTGAGAAACTTATAAGTTTTCATTGTGTCAAACCTTGCAAGTAGATTTATGAATCCGACACATGAAATAAGTTTAGTGCTCTAAAGGAAATTAATCATTAAGTTAAATTCGTCAGTAATTTAATTTATTGATTAGTATTTGTAATCTTAACATGGGGAATTACATAAGTGTTTAATGGGGAATTTCGAAATATAAATAAAGGAGTGCAATTACGAATTTCTAGTGGAATGATTCGTAATTTATTATGGTAAGAATAATTCAAATTAATTATTTGAAATTATTTCCATAATAGAAAGTCTTAGTAATTAATTATGTGGTTCCTACTGTGCCCATATTTAACTAGAACTCAGAATCCTATTTCTAAGGAAAAAGAAGAGGAAAGCGTTAGTTTTGGTTCAACAAAACCAACGTGTGTTTTTTCTTGTTTTCAAGAAAGACTGGGTTTTCTTCTCCTTTTTGGATTGGGAAGAAATCTCTATAAATAGGGTTTCTCCTAACCTAGAGAAAGAGATTGAAAAGGTTTCTATTTGATACTTGCCCACCCAAGCATTGAGAGAGTTCGGATGTGAACTTGAGATCACTGTCGAAGACCATAGTTGTTGTCTATCTTGTGGATTTGCTTGAAGGTCTGTCTAACTTGGGGATTCGCTTGAAGGTATCTACTCACGCTTCAAGAGGTATTTATCGAATTAAATTTCAGCAAGTTTGTGTGTTCTATCATGATAGTTTGTTCTAACATAAACAGTATTGATTATCTATTATTCATGTAAGCTGTAAAGATTCTGATATGCTTCTGTTGTGCATATAGTTTTCCAACAGGTACAGTTTCCTACACCTGCATAATTCTTTTTGATCCTAACTGTATAAGTCTTCTCATATGGTACATTCATCTACTTTTGCTTGATATGCTGGTTGGTTCAGGCTTATACAATTTATCTACCTATATATTGTTGGTGAGTATACCACAAATTATAATAAATTACAGTTGAAAAATAAAATAAACAAAAATGAATAAATAAATATTCAGGCTTGAGGCGTAGATATGATCTTGTTCTCTTTAAAGAGATTCAAGTCCACTATGGTAAAATATTCACTGATACAACAGTATAACTCTTGGCTTGTCCCTTCGAGGATACAACAACCCAATAATGTTGTGTGACTCAAACAACTCCAGATTAGTTGAAGAGTCTAAAACTTTATCATTACAAACATTCATTCAATTTAAATTTTCTCAATTTTTAATAGTAAATAAGTTGGAAACTTGGCATATTTTTCTTTCCCTCAACTCATTCTTTTCACTACATGACGTCACTACACACTACAATATTTTCTCACACTTCGTATAATTCTCATACTCTTCACACAAAGGTAGAAACACCACTATTTATCGGTATAGTATTCTTCTATATATAGATTAAATAGAAAAGTAGTGAGATAGTAATATTGTAGAAAGTTAATAGAGTTGGTGGGTAATTAGTGATAGATCATGACATTAGTGGTTACATGAGTTACACCAAAAAATAATGGTCACCTTCCTGTCAATTTATATCCACTAATATATGCACTTAATATTTTAATTTAATATTAAAAAGCATAAACACCAACATTGAAATAAATGAGGCTTAAAGCCTCAAACTTTTGGTTATAAAAAAATGCATAATGAAGGTGTGTCCTGCATTGAACATTTACTTAGTAAAATAGTAATCTTAACTCCAAGGTCGGTAGTGGTTTCACAGTACTTGAACTACTAATGGTTAAAGGAAATAAAGTATCACTCTTACACACAATAACCAAGGTGTTAATATAAGTTTTTAATAGCCAACGGATTACAACTTTGTTATATTCTGATTTTCAAGAGCGTTTTTAAAATAATCCTCATTCTCATAGGATGCAGCCTACTTCAACACTCACATATAGGTGAAATTTTTCAAGGGTATTCCTGTAATTCGACACTCACTCATACGAGATACAAACTTTCATTAAGAGTTCATAGACTCAACCTCCACAAATAATTACAGAATAAACGCAATCACATCATATCATGACTCAAAATCAAAAGTTATGATGACAACTATATTCTGAATCGACGGGTAAGATGACCCAATGTTCTTACAAATTCAATTCAATAAATCTAGTGGAAAAGTATAGTGAATGTAACAAACCCGAACTAATCAGTATATTATAAAGAACGAGAACATGATTACAACTTTAGAATAGTAATTACAACTCTCAAACTACTGAATTACAATGAAAATATTGAAATTACAAGTAACTAAGGATAGAGATAATAATGGAAATGAAAAATTTAGACTCCATAAAAAAGATGAGAGGATCAGACAGTTTCATCACAATATGCATAACCTCTCTTTCTAACTTCTCTTCCACTTAAATTAGTAACTAATTGGGCCTGGATCCCAAATCAACCTTTTTGGCCCAATAACTAATTATGTGACGTCAAAGTTCATGTCGGGATGGGGTTGATTCATAACAGTGACAAGCTAAAAAAATCTCAAATACAAGTTTTTCACAAATGAAATGCGAAAAAGCTGAAATATCATCCAAAATTGGTGTCTTTAGTACAAGATATTTTACAATACTATGCAACTCTGAAATTGGAATTACAAAGTTTGAACATATAAGAAATTCTCTGAATGTTAAAACAATGGAGTGATCAAAGAGATAGAGGAAGGCGTGGGCCACAAAACAGCCAAATAGCTTACCACAACTTCAAAATAACCTAAGCCTAGGCTCAAAAAGCTTCACAGGACGTGCTCGTACTCAAAATCGAATCAACAACATAAAAGAGTACACCAAATATAGTATGAGTACAAAACACATATATACAATATGTCTCATAGACCGATAACGAAGAAATAGTGACATGATTATGTAAGAATAATCGTTCAAGTTTACAAGTTCTACATTATACTTAACAACCAAGTTTTCACACAAAATAGGGATATTTTATGCCACGTAATGTTCAACATCAATTAAGCACATAATCAATTATGAATAAAGGATGTTATGAGATTCAATGCAATTCAATGAGATGATATACCTCAAATGTCAAGTAATGCCTCAATCATATATACATGATGCTTCTAGAAAATTCTTCAGGAGTTTATAACATATAGAGGACTCACAAGGTCTATATACGACACGGATGGTCTCCACATGCCCGTGTGGAAGATCTCAATGCACTATCACAAAATTAAATAACCCCAAGTACGGATGATCTTCACATGCATGCTCAAACCTTACTCATACTCGATCTCATGTCAATTAATTTACATAGCATATTTTAATAAAATAGTGAATGATAATGCATCACATTTCAATCATTTACCCTGGACTATCACAAACATATAGGTTCAATGAAGAAACATAAAGCACACACAAAACAACCAAGTCAACAATTAATCAGCTAATTAATGTCCATACAATTTAGCATTCTTGGATTGCAAACTACCATTTCATAGTAATAAACTTTTCCTTTAATATCACTGATACTCGTATCAATGTCCCATCACACTAAGGGTACGACACCCCCCATTTTCACACGTATCCATTATCTATTCAACTTTTTGAACTTCAATTAGCTAAACATCCCTCAACAAAGCCTTAAAACTTTTAACATACCTCGAATGTCGAACAACAAGTCACGAACCCTTAAAATATTTTCTTCCCCTTTAGCAAAGATTCAGAACATTCCTAATATATCAAAAATACATTATTTATAAATAAATGAATTGGTGAATACTCATATTAGTATACTCTGGTATAAATTATTTTGAACACATCTATCGCACGTGTATTACAAGTTATTTAGTATAAGATTTTTAATAATAACATAAATTTATTGAAACACATATTTTTGTAAATAAAATTAAATTTGTAAAATGTAAATTCATAAATATGATACTTTCACAACTAAAAATTTCTTTAAAAATGACAGCCAAAAGTAACGGATGACGTGGTTTGTTTTGCTAAGAATGACAGAAAAGTGATGCGGTCACTTTTATCTCTTTTGTCCTCTTGCTTTTTAAAAATCGATGGACTACGTCATTTCTTCCACTCTTTTTATAAAAAAATCTTTTCTTCTTAAGCAATGGATATAATGTCACTAAAAAAGTGTCACATTTATGAAATTTTATTTTACTAATTTACCTCAAGTTACAAAAAAAAAGTTTCATTAATTTAATGTTATTATTTAGAATTCATACTAAAAATAACTTGGAATACACGTACATCGGACATGTAACACACACGTTCAAAACTGAGTTCATTAAATATATTTATACTTTTTTATGACTAGGTAATTATGTCCACCAAAGCTAGAACTGTTTAGAAGAATCAATTATTATATATTATCTATTATTTTGGTTTCTTGAGGGCTAATATTCATTTTAAATCAACACATCTAGTTCATTGGTTGTTCATGTAGATATTCTTAATCACTTCAGAGATGTTCCCTATAAAATTTTATTTTATTTAACACCAATGAAAATACAGTGATTCATTTTAGGTAATACATTTGATGTCTTCCTTTGTAGATTCGAAAAAATAGAATAGCATGATAGGGAAAGAAAAAAGGAGATATAATCGAGGAACACAATGGTATATTAGTGAGTACGGAATTACATGATGATATAGTTGGGGGATCATCTCGTGGTTGCCCTTGAAGTTTGATGTTGGAACAAAGTTGAAAAAATTTAGGATGGGAAATCCTACCTTTAAGATTATTGCTTAGAATCATACATAAGGTTCTAAACAAGAATCTTAAACGTATGATTTCTGATCCTAAATTTTCTCAAACATTATTCCAACCCAAACTTCAAGGGAAAGTAGGAGATAATCTCCCCAACTATATCATCATGTAATTTCATTCTGACTAATATACCGTTGTGTTCCTCGGCTATGTCTTATTTTTTTCTTGCCCTATCATGCTATTCTATTTTTTCATATCTACAAAAGAAGACATTAAATGTATTACCGAAAACGAGTCACTATTTTCATTGGTGTTAGTAAAATAAAACTTTATAGGAAAATCTCTGAAGTGATTAATAATATATGCACGAACTTATTGAGGAAATTCCACAAAATCTCTTTAAACCTTATCACAATCATTCATTATGTGACAACTTTATCCTATGGCGTTGAACTTTTGACCTCATGTAATGGATTCTCTTTAACTTTGACAAAATTATGATTTACAGTATTTTCAATCCGATTACTAGAGCGCACCAATACATACCATAGCCAGAGTCTACAAACAAATTTTGTAATACATGTCTAGATATTGATTACCCGAAATTAAGATTTACTCGCTTGTTGAATCAAAGATTTTGATTTATATTTTTAAGAGGGTTTGGGTCAAGATGTGTAAATGCAACCTTGCTGTTTTATTATTTGACTTTATTTAAGACGCAAAGTTGTTAGTTGTCGTTATCTAAGACGCAAAGTTGCTACCTCAGTCATGACGATAAATTATATACACTCTCACTTAGAGATTAACACTTTGAGCATAAACTCTTATAATTTAAATAAAACTTATTGTTCAAATAATTTACTGATTCAAAGCAAAATAATTCTCTATCATATTAAGAATTCATGTGGCTAGCATGAACTTAAGCAGTAGACCACCCCTAATGGAAAGACATCATATTTAGGGATGGCAATGGGACGGTGTGGGGTGGGGTGTGGTGGGTTGAGCTTAACTCGCAAAATTTCTAATCCACCCCACATAACAACTTTTTTTATTTTCAACCCGCTCTGCATAGACATACCCCGCTTAATTTTTTTCTAAGGGTTGTCCAATTAGAAAGGCAACCTCACTCATTCTTACCTTAATCATTGGAGGTAAGACAAGAAATGTATCGAGGCTTAATATTTTTTCTAGTTAAATTTGATACTAAAAGTATAATTCATAAAAATAAATTTATCTTTTCATAAAGTATTAATTTAATAAGATGGTGACTTAAAATAATAGTTTTTAGAGGTCAACTGGAAAACATGTAAGAAATTGTATTTTTTTTTATTGATTCATTTCCATTTAAAATCTTGAATATTTTAGTAGATTAAGAAATTATTTTAATAAATATGTTTTATCACTTTTATAACAAGTAAAAAGTTAAAATTAAGTTTGAACCCACATAAAATCACATATACTTACAACTTGCCCCGCCCCGCCCCGCATTAGTTTTTAAAAAAAAAACAATTTCAACCCACCCAGCATCCCACCCACCCTGCACAACCTTAAACCCACCCTGCCTGCATAGCCTTAAACCTACCCCGCCCCGCATCCGCCCCGCCCCATTGCCATCCCTAATCATATTAAATCAAAATCACATAAAGATATAAAACATGTTATTAATTAAAAATTGTTATTTTTCTCATGTTGTTAGCTATTACAACATAAAATGTTCAGCAACAACTAGGGATGCCAATGGGGTGAGCGAATGCGGGGTGGGTTTAAAGCTATGAGGGCGGGGCGGGTTTAAGGTTATGTGTGGGAGGAATGTGGGGTGGGTTAAAGTGGTTTTTCAAAAAAACTAATGCGGGGAGGGGTGGATTGCGGGTCTAGGTGGTTTTATGTGGGTTAAAATTTAATTTTAACTTTTTATATGTTATAAAAGTGATAGAGCATTATCTCTTAAGAAAGTTTCTTCAAAATTACTAAAATATCCAAGAAAGTAAATGAAAATGGTTCAATTAAAACTACTACAATTCTTACATGCTTCCCAATTGACCTCTAAAAAATAAAATTTTAAGTCATTATCTATTAAATTAATACAACTTAATAAAAATAAATTTTATTTTTAGTATCAAAATTAACTACAAAAAGAAAATATTAAAAAATTTATGCGGGGAGGATTCATGCGGGGTAGGTCTATGCAGGGCAAGGTGGGGCAGGTTCAAAATTAAAAAATTGTTATGCAGGGCGGATTAAAACAAATTTGGGCTATGCTCAATCCACCCTACTCCCGCCCCTACCCTGCCCTGCCCCGCACTGCATCGCACCAGCAACAAGAACTGAACAAATCACTTTTAAGAAATGATAACTTTATGCCTAATAAGTAACTCACACTTAACAATCAATTTTAACAATTTTAAACAAAAAAATCATATCAAATACCATGTATTAGTCAACAAGCAAAGTAAAAAATGGACCTTTATGTCAAGATGATGTCTTCTGAAACTTGGCTAATTGGGAAAAAAACCTTGATCGAACTGGAACCCTGAATAGACCTAAAACCATAGAAAGAACATGAAGTTTACACGGTGAAGAAAGGTTGGAATTTTGGGTGTTTGACGATGAGGTTATGCTGGGGTTTAGATGGGTGTTTTGGGGTGCTTAGCTGAAATGGTGGAGGTCTATTAATGGTGAGGGAAGACTAAACTATATCATTTCTCAGCACTCATCTAAGGTGAAGAAGATGAGTGTTGCGGCTGATTTTTCTTGATCCTTCATTAGGTCCTCTTATTGTTTTATAGTCTAGGTTTAGGGTAAAGTGTGGTGTATTTTTTAGGATCTAATCTTCCTAAAATACCCTTATGAATTTTGGATACTATCAAAAAGTTTGGAGAAAAGAGTGGAATATTCCCCTCTCCCATGGAATATGCTTTTAATAAATATTGAGATAAATATCATGTGGCAACATGCCATTAGGTTTGATCTTTTGATATTTCTTTTAAAAATGACCTGCAATAAAATACTACCTAAATGGTAAATATAAGAAAACTCAAATAACATACATTTTGTAATTTTCTTTTTTCTCGCAAAAATCAATAATAAAAGTACTATCTTAAAATACAACTATATTTATGATTTTCAATTTTCTCAAGTAGAATCTACTAAAAATGAAATAAAGATAAAAGAAAGATTAGATTTGGAAATAGATATTTAAAGCTAAAAATATATTAAAACTCGGAGAGGGTATAAAATCATGTGTCTATAACTGCAAACTTCAAGAGCAAGCAAGAGATCCCCCAACAATATCATCATGCAATTTTGTATGGGTTCTTCTCGGGTGAGGGACTCCATAATTAAAATATATTTTTGGAATCTCTTTTGCAATATAAATTTATATTTTATATATTTCTCTAAAAAAAACAAGGGATCTCGCCAATTTTTTATACTCATTTTTTTTATAAAGAATGATATTTAGAAATTTAAGGAAATTGACAGACATTCCTCATTTTTTAGAAAACTAACCCACCATTGTTTGGCGTAGTCACTGTTGGGATATATACTATTAACTATATGTCTAGATATAGTATTTATTATAGAATAATGTTTATCTATTCATTTTTAATTTTAAAAAAATAGAGTATATTTGTTTATGGTGTCTGATTACTTGTATAGTAGATGATTTAGTGTATAGAGTTTTAGCTTAAACACGGAGGATTAATCAACGGTTCTTATAAGTATAAAGTTTTTTGTTCACAATCTAAGATGGAAATTGGACATGAAATCGGTATGATTGTAGCACAAGATTATATATAATTTATCTTGATTATGGGAACGGTATAGTTCCAACTTCGTGTACTAGTGCATTTTGTATGTATTGAACGGGATCAAGTAGAGATAGTTTCTTTAAACTGACTGACAAAAGCATATTCTCTAAACTGTTAAATGTACTTATATTCTTAATGTTGATATAACTATATGATATGTATATATTAATTATCATTTTGATTTATTAAAAGATGATATTTTGAGATGGGTCAATATGGTTGGTAGCTAGATTGGATGATAATAATATATATTGGTAAAATAATAAGTTAGTTGATGGAATCCATGTCTCGATATAGAGTTTGATGATATGTCTTTTTGAAAAGTTTACATGTTTTCATCATGGCAAACCTTATAAGTGGATTTATGAATCTAACACATGAAATAAGTTAAGCAGTGTTCTAAAGAAAATGAATCATTGAATTAAATTAAATTCGTCAGGTATTTAATTTATTGATTAGTATCTATAATCTTAACATGGAATTACATAATTGTTTAATGGGGAATTTCAAAATATAATTGGAGTAGTGTAATTACAGATTTCTAGTGGATTGATTTGTAATTTATTATGGTAAGAATGATTTAAATTAATTATTTATAATTATTTTCAGAATAGGAAGTCTCAGTAATTAATTTCGTGGTCCCTATAGTGCCGATATTTAACTAGAACTCTAAATCTCATTTCTAGGGGGGGAAAGGTGGAAATAGCAGGTGTTTTCTTGTTCAAGAATAGAACCTTGTGTTTTTCTTCTCCTTTTTGAACTGGAAAAAATCTCTATAAGTAGGGTTTTTCTAACCTAGAAAAATGAATTAGTTTTCTATACGATGTCGATACTTGCCCACCCAAGTATTGAGAGAGTTCGGATGTGAACTTGGGATCACTATAGAAGACCACAGAACTTTTGTCTAACTTGTGGATTCGCTTGAAAGTCTGTATAACTTGTGGATTTGCTTGAAGGTATCTGTCACACTTCAAGAGGTAATTCTTGAAATTAAATTTCAGCAACTTTATGTGTTTTAGCATGATTATATGTGTTCTAGCATAAACGTATGTGTTACCATTTATTCATGTAAGCAGCAAAATTCTGATATGCTTCAGTTGTGCATATAATTTTTCAATAGTCACATCCATCAGTTTTTGTCAAAAAAAACAATTGAGGTCTTCCATCGGTTTTTGACAATTTTTAGATGTGTCACCATATTGTCTGCCACCATCAACCACTAGCTACTATATATCCACCACACCAACACCATCCCTAATTGATACTCACAACTACCATCACTATCCATCACCACAATAAACCATGAAGAAAATAAAAAATATCCAAAGAAATAATATGGTAATAAGTGAAAGACCCAACAATGATTATATAGAAGAAAATTTCTACATTAACGAGAAGAGGTAGGAGGCTTTATACAATAGGTCAAGAACTCTTAAATCTCACTGCTAGAAAATATGCGGCGCAACAACCCTATTTAAAAATACTAGAAAACCAAATTAGGCAATGACTTGAAATTTGTTCCTGTATGACTTTTATAAACCTAATTAGACATGAATTAAATAAACTACCAAATATTAAATCTTATACAACTTTGGATTACTAATCTTGGTTTAATTCCAACATAGCATCCTTAAATCAAGATATTCAAAGTTGGGCATGTCATGAAAAATATCATGTCTTGTGAAAGTCAAGTACCTTAGACTGTCCATCAATTTCCTAAAATATGTAGCGTCAACAAAATTATGGTGTCATCTTTAGTCAGCTTCAGTTTCTTTTCAATAGAATCCAAAGTCAATTTGGCTTTAATTTCTCCACATTAAACATCTACCAAATATCATCATCATATTTTATCGTTATCTTGTATTCTTGAATAACTTATTTCCTTAAATTAATTATATGCTTATTCAATTGGTTTGTACTTGATCTTACGTGCACGTTCGACACCAATTAACTTTTTTGTTTATGGTGGAGTACTATCGTCAAACTAACAATTTTTCTTGTTCTTCAAAACCTACAATTTCGAATAATGGCTCAAAATTGATTGTATCTATTGCGGATCTGGATCCTTAATTGATTTTGCTACAATTCTGGGTAGATCATCATAAACTTGTTCTTGATGAGTCCTTTTGCTTCTTTCTTTAATTATTAAGCTTCATCTTCAATACTTTTAAAAAAAAAAAAAAAAAAACTTGAACAATGTCAGTTATATCTATTTATTTTTAAGTAGCCTCACCTTGTATATACCAATCATGTGTATTACATATCTCATATCTCATGACTTAAAATACTAGACTCTAGTGAAAGAGCACCAGCTCCAACCAAACTGTCAGTTCCGAAATTGGGTGATCTGTGCTGTGGATATGCTTTATTATATTCGCCTTGAGTGTATGAGTAAAGAGAGAGAATTTGAAGTGCAAGAATATAAGTTTGAGCCTTGTATTGCTTAAAAATTCAACCTTTTACAAGTGAATAACTCAGATATGCATAGACAACAAATAGTACACATCAACCACTGAGATTGCTTTGCTTGGACCTTACAGTGCATTGTCCAATGGAAATTCTCCATTTGGAACATACACAAGTACGCGCACCTGTTATAAATTGTCCCTGGAGCCTCTACTTAGCTTTCCTTTTACTATTGTTCGAGTGCCATGCATCCTTATCCTGTGCGACCAGGGGAGGATTTACGTACATGCAAGGTGTGTCACATGACACTGCTTCGTCGAATTTTTTTACGGAATATACCTATTAAAAAAAACAAAAACAACTTTTAAAGATAAAATAATTGAAAGGACAATACTTGTAATAGAAAGCTCCTAGCTCAGGTGGTGGAGGCGCCCCAAGAACTGTCTAACGTTTCAGGTTCCGATCCCCATAAGAGATATTTCTTTTCCCGTTTTTATTTTTTGTTTTTTCCCTTTTGAATTTGTTTTTATTTTTTGTTTTTTCCCTTACTTTTTACCTCTTAAATTTCTGTTTGAATTTGTTTTTTCCCGTTTTCTTTTTGGGAAAATTGTATGAAATAGCAAACTATTAATTCAAATTAAATGTTATAGTCATAGTTTATTTTAATTGTATTTCGCAGCAAACATTTCCTTTTTTTGCCATCTGATTCGGTATACAATTAGTCATTTTATACATTTCGGCATAAAATGTATAAAATGCATTTGTGTTTGTATAAAGCGAGAGAAAAGTGTATATACAAATACAAATACATATATTTTCGTCTTATACACTTATAATTATACAAATACAGATTTTATTATACAAATTACATTCTATAAATGAATTTATACAAAATTGAACAATTTGTATAAAATTGGATGTTTGTAGCGAATTATACAAATCAAAAGCTCCATAGCAAACATAAAATTTGTTATGGAGCGCAATTATGCAAACTATAGTTATAACATACAAATATAATTTTTATGTTTGCTATATGTGAAAGCTGATCTCTTCTTTTACCTCTTAAATTTTTGTTTTAAATTCAAATAGTAGGTCACTTCGTTAAAAACCTACCAATCCATTCTAATTAATTCAAAATTTAACTATTCTTTTTTATTTTAGAATTTAAATAAAACTCAAAGTCTTTGAGTCCTTTATAAATTAGAATTATAATTAAATAAAAATAGTGTTTGACTCTTTAAATCCTTATATTTGTATATTTGTGACTTGTGATTTTCTTCAATTTTCTTTCCGTTCTTGTTCATCGATCATCGTTATTCGGCATCTCGAATCTCCACATCATGTTAGTATTTTTTTGCTATTTTTTCTTATTATGTGCTTGAATTTTATTTTTTTATTTGTTCATAAGAATAATTTATTTTTTTCTATTTGCTTGTTACAATTAATTTAGAATTCATTAAATTGATTACAATTATCCACAATCCTCTATTATTTGATAGATTTAATTTAAAATTTTAAAATATTTTCTAATTTAAAGAGTAGACAATTTTTTAAATTTAATCAAAATTTATATTTTTAAGAAAAATATTTTTTCATAAAGTTGGCGTCAAAATTTTGGAAGCCTAAAGCAAAACCTTCATTGATTTTCTTCTTGAGTCATTCTTGTCCCTTTAATGGTGACACCGCTTAAAAAAAATCTTGCTTACACCACTGTGTGCGACTATGTGTTCATGATGATTTCCCCCATACATATAGATATTTAAATTGAAGGAAAAAAGAAGAAGGGGAATAAGATGAAAGATGATGTTGTTTGAAGGATTTTGACTCCTAGTCTCAAGAGTCTTATTACACACTTCAACAACATAATGTCAAACTGCATCTCCAGCTTTAAGACATTGTTTTATGCACCTTTCACTCACAAATTAATTTCGAGGACAAGGCATTAGGAGGTTAATCTGATGAAAATACTTTTTTTAGATAGAGCTTTCACTAAAATGGAATCGTAAAAGGATCAGTAAAGTTACCCCCAAAAGCAAGATGATAATATACACAGGACATAAAGCATAAAACCTAAATGGGGATATGCCTATTCTCTCTTGATTTATTCCATCTCCTAAACTGAAAAGGAATGCTCTATAAAAGTATTATGTATAAACAAAGAATTGAACTCCTCAACTCCTCATCTTCTCTTGGGGATGATCTAGTATTTTTCCGCCAGCTAAGCCATGTCCAGACAACACATTAATTTTGGAAAATAAAATGTTCTTTTCTCCAAAAACGTGAGTGCTCAAGATCAAAATGTCCTCCCAACCATTAATTCTTAACATGAATGTAACACCTGAAAAATCATAACTAAGATTGAACAAGAGAGAAGGGCAAACCATGGAGGGGGTCCATGGGCCGTGAAGAGGACCACGACCCGTCACCCTACTCGTGGTTGTGCACCCAGCAAAAGGTGAAAGACCACGGAACACTAGATGGTCTGTGGAGCTCCACACGGGTCATGAAGTGGCCCGTGAGAGGGACACGGAACCGCCATGGCTACTGTGAGGGACCACGGACCACTAGATGGTCCGTAGAGCTTCACACGACCCGTGAAGTGGCTCGAGAAAGATGCTTGACAAACTATGAGGTTTGGGTCAACTTCAAACAATCATATATTTCAGCACACAAAGATTCAGGTGGCCCACAACCTATTAAATTAAAGGCCTTGGAGTCCTCTTTTCAACGCCACCAAGTTTGCCTAATTCCGAGCCGGGAGTAAAAAGTTATGCTCGTTTTAGTAAAGTCTTGTCGGGGGAAGAGCATCTTCACGACCCACTTGACGGGCCATGGTGATTTAGATGGCCCGTGAAGCCTGTCTTGAAGTCACTTTGTCAGATTTAAGGTGGGGTTTCACTGGTAAAGCACCACAAACGTCTAAACGGTTTGTGAAGCTCCACACGGACCGTGAAGTCATTAGTGAAGGGGACTTGTCAGACGTAGAGTTTAGGTCAACTTTAAACGACCATATCTTTCAGCATAAAATGAATTAGGTGGCCCATCAACTATCAAATTAAAGATCTCTGAGTCATCTTTTCAACACCACCAAGTTTGCCTAATTCCAAGGTCGGAGTAAAACATTATGCCCATTTTAGTGAAGCCATGTCGGGCAGGGAATCTTCACGAGCTTCTAGACGGGCCTTGGTCATCATGAAGGCCCGTGAAGCCTGCCTTGAAGCCACTTCGGCAACATTTAAGTTAGGGTCGCATTGGTCTTTTCCACTATGCATTGGGCACTTAAACTACGTCGTTTGATGCCTAAACTACGTCGTTTTACTCAGTCTAAGCCTAATAATCTAGTCAGACAATACCCAGAACCCTCATTCTCCAAAAATCACCCAACTTAGAGCAAAAAGAAGAGGAAAAGTCGATCGGTTCTCCCAAGAACAAACATGAGTGTTCTTCGAAATTTTGCCTCGAAATTCAAAGGATTTTTCCGTAGATTTCGTCACCAGATATGTAGGATTTCACTAGTGGATTCCTTTCACCCATTAGGTCCCTAGAATTCAGTTAGTTCTTCAGATTCTCATAAACTGTTCTGACCTAGAGTTTCTAGATTTTCAAGATTTATTGCGATTATGGTTCATTTGATCTAAATAACTTGTTTCTTGATAATTCTAGTATAATTCCATGCATAGCACTCAGAACCCTAGCTTGTGAATTTTTGGAGAATGAGGGTTCATGAATTATACTTGCTAGGCCCACCAAACAGAAATTCATGCTTCAGATATCGAATGTTATATTCTTAGTATATAATTGTTGCATTCTCAGTTAGCATGTCAGTTTTGAGCTATTCGGTACTTAGTGCATTTTAGCTTCATGAATTTCAGTTAGGAGTAGACTTAACACTGAGTTGGACTAGGGTTCAGCGTACCCTCAAAGTCCCAGAACTACATGCCAACGTAAGTTCAGAAGTCCCCTCTGTTGGGCATCAATTTTTAGTGATCACTCCACAGTCATGACTTTATACCCCTGGCAAGGTATATTGGGTCCTCGCAATAGGGAGTATACATCGGACTCCACGTTTAGCTCACGTGGTTTATGTCGGTTAATAGTAGCTCCCACAGTCAGACTCTTAGTGCATTGACCAGATTTTCAGCATTTACATCAGTAAACAGTTCAGTATATTACCTTCATGATTATTACTTGGTTATTGCATTCAGTTTATTTTTCAGTTATACTTCAGTACATATCTATATTCTTGTTCAGATTATATCATTGCTCAGTTATGCATTGTTCAGCTTATATATTTTGTTCCGCTTAGCATATCTATATCATGCATGCTCAGTACATTCGAAGTACTGACACATACTTTGCACTAGATCATTTCATGATGCAGGTTCAGACACTCAGCATTTAGATCACGCTTAGATCGATTTTCAATTCGACTTCAGCAACTTCAGTGGTGAGTCCTCATACTTCGAGGACAATAGACATGCTTTCTATTTTAGTCTTTATTTCCAGATTTCAATTTTGTTAGAGTTAGCTGGGAGCATGTCCCAACAACTCAATCCAGTTAGAAGTTTTTCAGACATAGTAGTAGATTCAGCTAGAGTTGTAAGTTTTTATTCAGTCATCACTAAACTCTTGTCATGTTTCATATATTCAAACTAGTAGGGTTTTCTCCTCATTTCAGATATTCACTGGTTTTAGCTTCCGCATAGTATATGATTTACTTAGTTATATTTTCAGCATGCTTGATATATGTCAGACTCGGGGTTAGCTTGGGGTCACTCGTGATCCTAGGTCCCATGTTACGTCTAAGGGGTAGCCTCGAGGCGTGACATTAAATGTCGCGGCTTCTACCATCAAAATAATAAATTCAAATTAGTCGATAAATAAAAATAGTCCAAAGAAAAAGAAATGTGTAAGAAGGGTCAAATATATCCTTACATAGATTATCTTCTTTTAAATTAAAAAAAAATCAAAATTAATTTTTTCAATTCCGTTAGAGGAAAAGGGTATATACGAGTCATTTATGTAACAATATGGGTGTATATGAGTCACTTTCATAATGGGATATATCAGATCTAAATAGTAAAGTTAAGGGGTAAATCAAGTCTTTTTTTCTATTTTTACGGTCATTAATTTATGCTTATGATATTAATTGTTGTTTTTGAGTACATGTTTTAAACTTTGTTGTTTATGTTTCTACAAAGTTATTGTTATAAGTATTTATTAGTACATAATAATTGAGTATTCACATAAGTTTTCTCTACTAAAATTGTTGAAGGTACAATAGAAAAATCCTTAAAGATCTATACTACCATCTCTTGAAGACAAAATTCAAATTTGGTGTGTCATTGTAAGGACATAAAAGACCTTAAAAACTTTATCACACCTTGATGTGTGAAGTGAACCAAGAAAAGAAAACAAGAATTAATAAACATTTTTGACATGGGTTCAAGGATGTGTCGGATGACCTATAGAGGAATATGACTAGATTGGAGCCTCTTTTAATCCCAAAGACATAGATAACTATAAAATAAATTAATCGCTCATATTCAATATGAAGTATGGACATATATATTCTCAAGTTTACTATAAGTTGTAAATATTTTTCTTGAAGTAATAAATGTGTTTCTCGACGCTGCGATTGGAATAGAAGTGTTTTCAAATTGAACTCCATCACTCTGGTATGTTGATTTTAAAATAACACCCAAACAAACTAAGTAGTTTTGTGTAATATTTTTCCCTTTCAAGTATATATATAATAAGTTGAATTGTTGTCCAATATGATACATTCTCCCTTTAATTTTCCATTTTAATAATTACTTATGATACATTTAAATGGGGAACTTTAAAATGTTATATGTAAAGCAGAAGGTAGGGCTGAACTTTCTACCCGTTAGAATTAGAATATTTGTTCACTTTTTTTAGCCTTTTAAATTGTATTTATCCCTTCACCAACGATTATTTATTTATTAGAAAATTTAATATCTCAGGTTGATGTTCATTTATTTCCCCAAAAATATCAAATTGTAACACTTCTTGGAAGTAAAAGGATAAATTATAAAATCAAATTAAAGATGATTGATTAAACGATAAATGATAGATAAGATGTAATAATTATCATTTTCTTTTACATTATTAATGTTTGTTACTACGTAATCTTGTATGTAAGATAATATAGTGTTTAAGTTTTAAGTATTATTCTATAAATTTTGTGATATTAAATTCCCGCGCGAGGCGCGAGTAATTTTACTAGTGATAAGATAAAATACCCCTCGAGCTACCAAACTAAACCATCCTTTAGTTGAGGCTCCCCTAGAATCCAACACAAAAATGGTGTAATGTGCACTTAATAGGCAACCTTCGTGATTCTATAGCCCCAGAAGCCAACCCATCGCTGTACCTTTTGATAGCTAAATCTGGTTTTCTACATATTTTTGTCCCAAATGACAATTACACCTGAACATGATGTGATAACATTGAGATTTAAAGGAATACGAATAATGAAAACCAGAGGAGCCCATGTGATATATAGTTAGATTGGCTTCCACATCAATTCGTGCCAAAAAAGTAAGGAGAAATTAAAAGGAATGTAAGCATTTAATACAAGTACCACAAAACCTAATTCTGCATCGGAGTACTAAGAGCGGACCTTTGAGTTAGTATATTAAGCAGAGACAGTAGCAGGGCAGCTCTCCTTTGGCGTGTCAGTTGAAATACGTGATAAAGTGAAGTGGAGTCACTATACATATATTAATGCATGCCAATAGAGAGTAGCCCTATCACTATTTCTCTTATTATCATTTACCAACAATTTTCTTTCTCATTTTTCTGCTTCTAGTTCATTACAAGACAGAGCTTTTATAGAGCATTTGTTCTCAATTTACGAGATGGAATAAACCACTTGAGAATCAAGATATCCTATAGCTTTTATGCATGAGGGGCTTGCTTTTTCTTGGGTCAGAAAATGAGGGTAATTTTGTCAACTCCATTTTGTGAAAGCTCCTTTAAAAAATATGTTCATCAGATTCCCCAGCTGCCTTCTCCATAAATTTGTAGGTGTAATGCGGAAAAATAAAAAAAAATGGTTCAAACCAAGAGATGCTCTATTATTTCACCTGTTATTTGACTCAAAAGTTGTGACTAAGGAGGCAAAGGACCTTAAAACAGCATATCCTCCGCATATTCCTAAACTTTCCTCTCTTCTTTATTTCCATCTGCATTATATTTCTATATATGATTGGGATTAATTTCTGTTCCAGTTCTTGCTTTTTATGCGGCAATTCAATTTCTCAAGATTGCTTAATTCCTTTTATATTATTACTCGAAGTGCGTTATCATTTATGCAAAACATATCTACTTCTGTGTTCTGTCAGGGGCGTGCGTAGCTACATATACTCTTTAGTAGGGTGTCCAATTGAACACCCTTCGTCGGGAAATTATATCGTATATACAAGTAAAATAATATACAAAATGGTTAAATAACGTATTCTGGACACCCTTAACACAACAAGGTGTTGTAGCCTAGTGGTTTAAAGTGCCTTGAAAGAGTCAAGCCTTTAAGCGTTTGTGAGTTCAAATCTCTGATATATTACGTACTTTTTTTCAAAAAATTTCATGTATATTACGTAGTTTAATTTTTAAAATTTCTAGTGCATTCTTTCATCTTTTTGCTCTTTTTTCAAAAAAAATCATGTATATTACGTAGTTTAATTTTTAAAATTTCTACTGCACTCATTCATCCAAAAGAAATGTACTCGTGTACAATTCCTGAACACCCTTCGTGAAATTTCTGGATACGCCACTGACTTCTGTAATTTGAAATGATTAAAGTTAGTAAACTACAACATAATTTCCTGGATATGTTTCAGCTAGGTGCATTATAGTCCACTCTATATTCGCATTAAAAAGTGTTGAACAGTTTTCAAACTCTGGCTACTCAACACATGACCTCCAAAGGGGTTGGAAACTTGGAATATTAATTAAAATTTAAAAACATATAAGCAAGACTGGAATTTTGTAAATTGAAAAGTCAAATGAAAAGTTAAAAGAAAGAGATATGTTGTTTGAAGGTCCTAATTTAAGTGTCAAATGGCACACTTCGAACGCATAAAATCAAGAAGCATCTACAAATTAAATTCAAGAACAATGCAAGAGGAAGAATCTGATGAAAATATTTTTTTTAAAAGAGCTTTCACCAAATGGAATATGTAAAAGATAAGAAAAGTTACTGTCCCATTTCTGACTTTAGAAAAAGCAACCCTTAATGCAAGAAGATATATATCTATAATGATAGGATATGCCGATTCTCTAGGGGTTTATTCCGTTTCTTAAATTGAGAAGGAACGCTCTATAAAAACATGGAAGGCTCTATTGTGATGAACCAGAAGCAGAAAAATGAGAAAGAAAAGTTCGTGAATGATAGTAATAATAAGGGAAATAGTGATAGGGCTACACTCTATTGGCATGCAGCTTTTTTGGTGGCTCTAAGTAGCAATTTGATCAAATATTTGAGCTGATATGCCAAAGGAGAGTTGCCCTATTACTGTCTCTACTTAATGTAATGTACTTACACGCACATCGCACTTGATACTGTGACACAAAAGGTATTGTTATACTTGTCTTGACTAAAGTTTACATTTGTTGTTCTTCTTTGTAGAAACAACAATTAATTAATTATCGCCTTAGCTAAGTCCCTTCTATTTGAATTATATGTTTACTTTATGTGTTGCCATAAACTTTAACTAGACTCCATGTTTTAGTTGTAAATGTCTAGGCGAAAAATATCAATTCTAACAAAATTATCAACATTGAAAAAAAACTATCATTTAGAACAAAATCATGAACAAGGAGATCTTCTCGTAAAAGCTCTCGTTTTACTTGATAATCTTTGTCTGGTGCTATGACTATAAGTGAAATATCCGTAGTCATAGCAGGAAAGGGGCACGCGACCTTCATAATCTGTTACATGCCTTGCCTAGTGTACTGCAATTGTGAAAATATTTTGAACTCATAGCTGATTTGAGGAAAGGGGCTCACGAGCTTCATAATCGGTTATGTGCCTTACATTGTCCATCGCTTTGTTCTTCAATCTGAAGAAGAAAGTGTTAGACGGTGTTACAATTTGATCCAACCATTTCAAACAAACCAAACAACTAAGCATGCACATACAATATCATAATAAACATCATTAAACACTAAAATCATAAAATAAAGACTTATAAAGTCTTTAAAAAAATTCCAAAAACTACAAAATGTAAAGATATGGCACCTAGGCTTAAGTCAACCCCAAATGCTAGCTCATGAGGGGAGGTTTGTCCAAGTCCATATAAGGAGACTAAATTCTCATCCTTCTACCGATGTGGGACTTCTTAACACTCCCCGCACGCCCAGACCTCAACTGGAGCGTGAACACTTCTAAATGGGGAAAATCAACATACTATGCTGCTAAACAATCGAATTCCTCCATTGATGAACCTTGAGTTCATATGAGAGAAGAAGAAGATTCTGGAAAAGCTACATGAAAAATTTGTTTCATTGAATGTGAATTAAGAGAGTAACTATTACATGTGATTCTATATATATATAGATACACAAACTGAAAGCTAGCTAACAAGCTGTACAAATTCTGACTTCTCTGTAACTAACTGTACTACAACCAATTTGTAACTAACTTACTTAAATTCTCATCAGAAAATGTTCTCTAAAGTATCAAAAGTCATAAAATAACAATACAAAAGGGATGTTGAAGGGTGGAGGCTATGTATTTATCTTCATCATCACTCTCAGTGTCCTCGCTACTAGAAGACCTACTTGGAGAACAGGTTGCCTACGCCGACAAGCGAGGTTAATCACTTGTTCTTTGAATTTAATTTCTTCAATGGTCCTGATAATGCTTACATTTTGAGCAATTTGTTGTGCCTCAGACTCTTCCAAGGCACATGTGGATTGTGTGATTCGCTATGACATAGCAGCTATTTGAATATCGTCAATTGTCTCGGCTTGGCGTGAGGATCCAATACCTTCTAGTACTGACTGGATGCATCGATTCCGTAGACTCTACCCTATGTGTCCCCCTTGCCATTTTTTCCTTCCAAATTTGAGAGGCTTGTTCATGCATAGGCTGGATCGAATTGCCCAGGGATTCTTGAGATTGGTTGAACTCAAGCAGGTGTAGTTCATACTCTCTCTACATATTAAAATAAAAGTTAGCATTAAAAAAAAATATATATATATATATATAATAGATGATAAGGAATACTCCGGCCCCCTCAAGCTACCAAACTAACTCATCCTTTAGTTGGAGCTCCCTTACAATCAACAAAATAGATAACCTTCGTGATTCTATAGCCCGAGCAGCTTTGAGCCAACCCATTGTTGTTGTACTTGTAGGTAGATTTTGTTCAAATTAACTGGTCTTCTACATATTTTTATCCCATATGACAATTACACATGAACATGATGTGGTAACATTAAGATTTATGGGAATATGAATATTGTAAACCATAGGAGCTCGTTCGTGTTATAATTAGTAGGTTTTGACATCAATTCTTCCTAAAAAGGTAAGGAGAAATTAAAACCAATGTAAGCATTTAATTCAAGTATATATTGGCATGCAGCGTTATAGGGCTACACTCTATTGGCATGCAGCATTTGGTGGCTCCATACAGCAGCTTCACCAAATATTTGAGTGACATGTCAAAGTAGAGTTTCCCTGTTACTGTTTAATGTAATGTAATTAGACGCACGTTGGCTCTTGAGACTGTGATGCAGAAATAAACTTTAACTGGACTCCATGTTTTAGATGGAAATGTCAAGGCAAAAATATTAATTCTTCCAAAATTCAACATTGAAAAAACCTATCATGAACAAAGTTTACTTTATAATCTGTGTTTGGTGCAGGCTTTTAACTATATATAATATCTATATCTGTATCTTCCGCAGTCAGTCCATTTTTAAACCAGAATGACCGGGAAAATGGGTAACTACTTGTCCCCGTAGGCAAACCTCCAAGATCAAAAGTTAAAAGAACCAAATCTAATTACAGTTGCGTATTTGGTATATATAGAACCAAAGCTTCAGCTAGCATGTATGTCCTTCAACTTTGGGTGCGCACAAGTAGACACATGTGTCCTATGTGGCATAATACACATAGGACTCCATGTAATACATAAAAAGAAATTATGTAAGATGCCAAGTAAGATGCATGTGTTTATTTATTCAAAATTTTATACAAATTAAAATGTCTACCTATGCATAACCAAAATTGAAGGGCATAGATTCAAGCTGAAGTCAAGTTAAAGGGCATATAATATTGTTATGCAATCTGTATTTTAAATCAAGACTACTGATAACAAAACTTTGCATAAACAGTAAATTCCAAAGTTTAAATCACTTAGTGAAGAACAGAAATCAATTAACAGAAACTAATGACTGTAAAACATACCAACATCTGTAACAATCATATGAAACAAAAAGGAAAGAAAATCGAGCCCACTAAATGTACAGTGTTCCCTTAAGGAAATTATTTCACAATGGTGTCTGAGGAATCATAGGTATTTATAGCCAAGAAGCACTGGTTCAGAATGGTTGCAAAACAATGGTGTCTGAATCATATGAAACAGGAAGGAAAGGAAATCGAGCCCACTAAATGCACAGTGGGCCCTTAAGGAAATTATTCCACAATGGTGTCTGAGGAATCACAGGTATTTATAGCCAAGAAGCACTGGTTCAGAATGGTTGCAACCTTTTAGAAACCACACGATCATTCATGAAAGGGTTGAAAACAATGGTGTCTGAGGAATCAGAGGTATTTATAGCCAAGAAGCACTGGTTCAGAATGGTTACAACCTTTCAGAAACCACACGACCATTCATGAAAGACGGTGCAAGGGTCCCTCTTTCCAACCCTTTTAACAAATAGTAGAAGTGTTTCTCTATTTAAACACTTGAACTTTTCTTTCCACCACCAATGAGGAAAAAATGCTTTTTTTCCTTACTAAAGCATAAGAGAATTTTTCAAATTCATCTTTCCTTCATTTCCCATTAATTCTTACTATATATATATATATATGTATTATGCCTTTGGATTATATATCACGTAATTTTCATAAAATCAGTCCTTCAAGTATAATATATTATAGGTTTCATACCAAAAGATAACTTTTTTGAACTTATATATATCATATTAGTAGAGCAAGTTGAATAGAAGCAACCATTTGATTATAACTTAATTTAATTAGATAAAGGTTTTAGCACTTTTCTGGGAGGTGGATGACGATAATGTCTGACTTTTTTTTTCTTGTGTCCAAAAAGTAAAAAGGAAAAGCAAAAAGAAAAAAGAGAAGCCTTGCATCAAATACAAATAATAATTTATTGTGGGGGACGCATGCTTTGAGGAAATTGTTCAATTACTTAACAAGGTAGAATTGCTCCTCAGTTCATTACTTTGGGGGACCTGAAGCCGCTTTTGTCCGCACTAAAGACCCTTTTGGGCCACCCCTGCATTCATGTTGCCGCCAATAGTGGAGCCTCTTCCTAAGTTTTTCGGGTTCTTTACTTTTACTGTCAATACAATGTTAGTATAGATGTGAAAATCCTATATAATTTGATTAATTGATTTTAGATACTTTGATTAAAATTGACGGAGAAAGTTGGAATAAATATAATGTTTTTTATAATTAAACAAAAGCAAATGTGAAATTGAAGAAAATAAAGTATGTTCTATATAGATTTTTATCACTTCTTTTCCTTATATCTCCTTTTGAGAATTTCCGGTTAATTAATATTTTCTCCTCGAAATATCTTGTTAGCTTTATAAATAATATCTCATAATTTATACATATAACTCTATTTATAGATATTTGAATTATTTTTAGCTAGATCTCCCCGTCGTATTCGTACCTGAATTTGTATTCCTAAATCTTAAAATTTACATCTTCAATTAGGCTTCTTCCCCTCTAGCTTCTCATCAGTTCTTCTCTCACTTCCCCACTACTATTGCTTTGCTTCTTTGTTTGCTCTTTATAGTAAGTCCAAAATAATTTACTCGCATCTTAACCTATCGCGATTTGTTATCTTTCATCAGCATATGTATTGAATAATTCAACACAATATAAAAGCTTGTCAAATAAAATTAGATCATGGCTTAGCATTTTTTTAAATCTTTATTGGTTCTTTGATTTCTTTTAAGCACCCCAGTCATCATGTAACTACCTTTAACGAAGAGAATTCAATTGATTTCCAAACATAGAATAATTATGTTCATATCAAGGAAACTATTGACGATAACAATTTTAGACTAAATTATTGACGATAAAAATATTTTTAGACCGAATTATTAATTGAGATCATATTTGTTCGATTTCACATTATTTATGAATTTCTTCCATAGGAAGTAGCATCTTTCAAACACTAAAAGGGACAGTAAAATACATATTGAAACAGAGCGAGTAGAAAAAATACAAAATATTGAATGACATATATTTTCTCTTTTTTTAATTTGAAAAGGCTGAGTCAACTTTAGCAGATATTGCAAGCAAAGACTAGAATGGGTATGAAAAGGGCAAAAAGTAACAGCTTTTCTTTAGTGAATAGGGAGAAAAGGTCAAATACAGTAGCTCAAAGAAATTTATAGGAGTAATAATCAAAGGTCCCACATCCAGCAACCTGGCCCAAACGCGCTTAAGGACAATGATTATAAGTCATTTTCTTGAAAACTAAGCATATCACTATTTAAACGTGATAGCTGACTTGATAAACAGCAACAACCAAACAAACACAAAGAAATAGTTGAATGAATATAACTCAACAAATTGTTTAAACAAAAAAACAGTCCACAAAGGGCTTAATGGAGGCTGAGAAAGTATCAGGCATTCATGGTTGTTGCCCCAATCCTCTCCTTATACTTCTTGAGCCTCAAAACCATCAGCCTCTTCCTAAGCCCAAAAGCACAACCGCAGCTTGCCGGCACACCTTTGCAGCCACAACAACTTCCTCTTTTTTCCCAAATATTCATTTTACTAACCATGAATCCCTTCCTTCATATCAAGAATCATTTGCTCAGTTCCTCAAAGCTTATCCTAAGTATTCCGAATCTCGCCAAGTCGACAAGATTCGGAATCAAGAATACTATCATCTGTCAGTTTCTAACCATGTGTGCCTGGATTACATTGGCATTGGTCTCTTCTCTTACTCACAGGTTCAATCACAGGTTTCTGCGGTTGTCCCGGTGACATCCTCTTCTTCTTCTCCGTCATCTCATGAATGTAGTGAGTATCCTTTCTTTGACATATCTTGCAAGTCTGTTGATCTCAAATCTGAGCTATTACATGGCGGTGATGGATCACAATTGGAATCCTGTATCAAGAAAAAGATCATGAATTTTCTTAACATGTCTACAAATGAATATTCCATGGTTTTTACTGCTAATAGATCATCAGCTTTCAAGCTTATAGCCGAATCTTACCCTTTCAAAACTAGTAAAAAGCTTCTTACAGTTTATGATCATGAGAGTGAAGCATTGGAGACTATGGTCAATACATCAGAGAAAAGAGGGGCTAATATAATGTCAGCAGAATTTAAATGGCCACGGCTAAGAATTAACTCCGCGAAACTCAGGAAACTGATTATAAGGAAGAAAAAGCAAAAGAAATCAAGGGGACTATTTGTGTTCCCCCTTCAGTCAAGAGCGACCGGAGCGAGTTACTCTTATCAGTGGATGAGTTTGGCGCAGGAAAATGGTTGGCATGTTTTGTTTGATGCATGTGCATTGGGACCGAAGGACATGGATAGCTTTGGACTTTCCTTAATCCATCCTGACTTCCTTATTTGCTCTTTCTATAAGGTTTTTGGTGAAAATCCTACAGGGTTTGGATGCCTCCTTGTCAAGAAATCAGTTGTATCGATGTTGGAAGCTTCGGTTAGTACAGGCATTGTAAGTCTTGTTCCACCAACACAACTCTTAAATTCACTAGATTCATCAGGCAGTGGCACGGAGCTTGAACAAAAAACCAATTTTGTTACAAAACTGGATGAGCTGCATATATCTGGCACTAATTCAGCTCACAATTCTGCTAAATCCACACACAACAATAAATCTGGAAAAGATGCTCCAAAGGATAAGAGCAAAGAGGAATTAGATCAATCCATTAGTACATTAGGTGACAACACTAAGCTGGAAGAAAAGGGAAGCATAGAGATTCAATGCAGATGCTTGGATCATGTGGATTCGCTCGGACTGATGCAAATTGGTAACAGAAGAAGGTATCTAGTCAATTGGCTTATTAGTGCACTCCTGAAACTTAAGCATCCAAATAGATTGGACCATTTTCCTCTGGTCAAAATCTATGGACCAAAGATAAAATTTGACAGGGGAACTGCTATGGCATTTAATCTGTTCGACTGGAAAGGAGAAAGGGTGGAACCAATTCTCATACAGAAGCTTGCTGATCGGAACAATATTTCTCTCAGCCATGGGTTTCTGTCACATTTGTGGTTTCCAGACAAGTATGAGGAAGAGAAGCAGAGGACTATAGAAGGAAAAAAGTGTGACGAAAAAGATGCACAGAACAAAAAATCTAAAAAAACTGACTTTGGGATATCAGTAGTTACCATTGCCCTTAGCTTTCTGGCCAACTTTGAAGATGTTTACCGGCTTTGGACATTCATATCTCAGTTTCTTGATGCAGACTTTGTGGAGAAAGAACGGTGGAGATACAGCTCTCTGTATCAGAAAACGATTGAAGTTTAACATAGCAGTTTTTGTCAGCAATTCTGTTGCTGGAAAGAACTTTCAGGTGTGATACTTCTTTCTTGTCAATGTAAAAGGAAACAAATACTGGATTTTTGTCCAGAAAATGAATGAGAGTCCAAACATTTGGACGAAAAGGCACATTTTTTTCACCTTGTTTTGATTGAATAAACCTATATATTGTGAATGACAAGATAAAAAGCTATAAATAAGAAACGTTGTAGGATTTAGTTGCATTTAAGAAATTTATACTCCACAAAAATCCCTTCTCTATAAACAACATGGTTAACATGTCATGATTTTCACGAAGAAAAAATGGTGCTGTATTTTCAACAAATGAGTGCAAAACGTAATAACAGGTAGCATCTCCTAACATATGTACCACAGTCATTGCACTCTTCAGCAAGAGCAAAACAAGAGTGCAAATGCAACCAAATGCTGATACACCATCGTTCCTAATAAAAGGACCTTTAATTTCAAACATTAAGTGCTAGTGTTATGGCAAATGCAGTGAGATAAATCAACCACCAGAAAGGTACATTTAATAACATATTCACAGGTCACACCATTAGAACACTTCTCTTTTGATGAGGGAAAAGATAAGTGGATGGGGGAAGATCAATTCTATTGGTTGATCTACCTATTCATTCATCTTAAAATCATCACCTAGAAATGAATCAGAAAAGCCGATGGAATGGAAAGATTTGATTTTAACTTAGCTGAGGGAAAGAAATACTTTTAACTACCATTTCTGTTCATCAAAATATACTAAATTAGCGGAGTAATATACCTGTGGGTTTGAATTAAGGTTTTTAGAGAAAGTTTCAAAGATAATTTACAATAAGAGTTTGAGAAAACCTATTTGATCTTCAGAAATCTACTGAGATGATAGATATTTTAGTTAGTTAGAGGATCAGATTAGTGGACCTGGTTAATTAAGTCCTGTGTACAGAGTTAGTTAGGATTAAGTCTAATAGATCAGATATTTTGCTTAATGTATATATATACGGACAACAATACTTGGAATAAGATTACTTTTATCTTTCCCCAATTCATCTTCTCTAACTTCTCAGAATTCACCTCACCTCCATTAATTGAGGCTCAGTAAGCTTGATAGCTCACTTCACTTCTCAACATGGTAAAAATCTACTTGTAAGCCAAATGCACTTTTTTTATGACAAATTCCAAACAGACCTTGCAACCAAATGTTTCTCAAAGGCAGTGTGCCATCAATTGTAAAATCCAAAAGCATAAAGAGGCCATGTAGACTATAGTAGACAGAAATTTCAAGAACCGAGCTTGACTCTGATGAATTTTGGACTCTATATATATCACATCATGGCAAGTCCAAAACTATCTTCTACATAGTTTTTTGTATTAGGAATTACATCGAACAGCTGGCAGAGAATAGAGACTTACATTCCAACCATAAAATCAATGAGGAAAATGTGGCTACAACAGTTGGAAGCGGTAAGCACTAGCGGACGAGTAAAGCTGTTGATGCAGACCTTGTCCGGGAATAAGCATAGACCTTTCCATCTACTTACAGCGGCGGATTTACTGAATGGCTAGACGCATCATTGCTAACAATAGATTCTTATCAATCTTTTGCTACCTTCTACCATGAAAAATCGAATAGATCCAACATGTAATTATGCTTATAGTTTGCTATTCACCTACCAATCTTGTTCTAGGAGTGTCAATCCAGCTGAAAATTACTTTTATATAGATATATTAAATTTTAATTTTATACTTGTATATATGTTAATATTGACACATTTTGAAATAAGGTGAAAACTTACTGTGGTTGAAGCTTTGCAAAAGCTTGCAATTGTTGGTAGGTGATGTGTATGAATATTATGCTTGTATTAATATTTAATTTAAATTTGTTAATCATCAAAAGATCCAAACTAGAATGGTTGAAAAAAATACACATGCATAAAGTGACTTAATTAATGTTTATTTCGTGTACGTATTCACATTCATCTAGTTTGTTAGCCATGGTCAAACTAAAAAGTTCATGAAACAAAGATATGATTATTATTGCTTGAACATAAATGGATAAATAGGCATCTACTACGGTTAGATCTTACGAATTCATCTAAGAGTTTGTTTGGCATTGCTGCTAAAAATTATTTATTTTTAAAAGCGTTTATTTAGAATAGTTTTTCAGAAAAGTGATTTTAGAAAAAAACAATTTGTGTTTAGCAAATTCATTTGAAAAGTGTTTTTGAAAAGCAATTTGTATTTGACTAATTTTTTTTTAAAAAAATGCTTTTGAGAGTCAATTTACGAATAAGAACAAGTATCTTTCTAGGATATAAATATGTAAACTATGCAAAGGAAAAAAATATTTATTACCTTTCTAGGAGAGCTGAAATCTTTAATTGATATTTTAAAAAAAATGCTAAAGTATTATTGAAAAATATTGAAAAGATTGATTTTTTTTATTTATTACCTATTTTTTAAGATTCAATGTTTAGTTATTATTGTTTTTTGTTTATATTACTCTAAGGTTAAAAAATCTAATTAAAATAAAATAATATGTAAATTAAGAAAAGAAAATTCTGTTATTTTTTATTTTTTGGGAGGACTGAAATCTTTAATTTATCTTTTTTTTAATCTTGCAAAAATATTGTTGTTACCTTCATTTCCAATTCTGTTAAATAATACGTAAATATATAAAATATAAATAATGATATATAAACATAAAATAAAATATAAAATAAAATTCTTGAATGAAACTTAATCAAATCGATGAGATATGTTAATTAATTAATAAGGGATATGTTGGTGTCTATATATATATATAAGGGATATTTTAGTCTTCAAAAAAAAAAAACCTGCTTCTGCTTCTGATTATTTTAAAAAGCAGAATCTTTTAGCTTCTTTCCATTAGTAGAAAAACTCTTTCTGCTTTCATTGAAAAACGGTTTTAACGATTTGTCAAACACTTGATTTTTAAAAAAAAAAAAAGCAATTTCGATCTCCCAACTGCATTGTCAAATAGGTTCTAAAGGTGAATTCATTAATCTATAAATAGTGAACATTATGAAACAAATTAATATTCTTTAGTCAAGTATATTTGTTTATACAAAGATATATGGTATAAAATTAATTGCCTAGTGAAGATTAAATAGACATTTAAAAAATAAGGGAATATTGTGCATTATAACAAACTATTAATTCAAAATAAATGTTATAGCTACGGTTTCATTTAATTCTAATTCGTAGCAAAACACTTTGTCATTCAGAGAATCTCGCTCGACACTCTGCAATCTCGCTCGCCTCTCTTACTTTATACAAACACAAATGTATAAATTGTGTTTGTGTTTGTATAAAGCGAGAGAGAACTGTATATACAAATATAAATACATATTTTTTTCATCATATACACTTATAATTATACAAATATAGGGGGTCGTTTTATTTTATACCTTAAGGCGAGAAAGTTAGTTTCTAAAGGGTGTTTGTGTTTGAATTTACGTATAAATTTGTATAGTTTTAGCAATAGAAGATTCCTTTAGTACTGGCATGTGTATTTAATTTATATGCAAATTGATTTTGTTCAACTATGTATTATATGGAATCACTATACAATATTGTATACAAATTGGTTTACTTTTTTTAATCATGTTATATACAATATGTACTAGTGTATAAAATTGGTATATAATATGATATACAAACTATTTTACTTACTCCTTGGTATACAAAATGGTTTACATATTTTTTTATACCACGTTATATATAAACATATACTTCCTCCGTTTCAAAAAGAATGACCTCCTTTCCTTTTTAGTTTGTTTCAAAAAGAATGGTCTCTTTCCTTTTTTTGGTAACATTTTAATTTCAATTTTCCACGTGACATGTTTAAAGCCACAAGATTGAAGGGCAATTTAGTACATTTGACATAACTTTACTTTAGGACCACAAGATTCAAAAGTTTTTTTTATTTTCTAAAACTCCGTGCCAAGTCAAACCAGGTCACTCTTTTTAAAATGGAGAGAGTATTAGTCTATAAATTGTGTAAAAAATATGGTATACAAACTCATTTATGTAGTTTTTCAGTGCCAAATTTTGTACAAACATATTTTAGTATATGATTTATACATAAAATATTATAATATAAATTAATTTACTTAATGGAGTGAGTCATATAAGTAATGGAGTTTTGAAGAAATATGAAAGAGAATGAGATCAGCATGTGTAATACTCCTAAGATTTATGAATTTTCAATTGAGAGAATATGTAGGAGGCAAAAATGTAGGAGAATGGACTGAATACCAACTAATTAATGAGAGAAAATTTGGAGATTGATATCCTGTTAGTTTCAAAACTTTATGTTTATGGAAAACATAATTGATTTATCAATGAGATTAAAAATTTATTAACGAGATTAAAAATTTATTAATTACGTTTTTTTCCTTTTTTGATTGATTTTTTATTCTGTTAGATTTTAATAAAAATCACTAACTAAAGATGGACTAGTTGGTAAACTATCAACTGATTCTAATACGTTAGTAATTTACAAACCACAAAATTGATCCATTGGCAAAAATTTCTAACCGATTGAGTATTTGTTGGCAAGTTGCCAACAAATAACAATTAGTTGGTAATTTACCAACTTATATCTAATTAGTTGGTAAAATTAGCTACAAAATCCTTTTGTTGGCAAATACTTAGTAATAGGTTGGTAATCCATTAATAAACTATACTCTATTTTTTTCTACTATATTTACCAACCGATATATATTTAGTTAGTAATATTACCAATGGAAGGTATTTTGTTGGTAATATTTTTGTTGATAATCCATTAGTAGAAAGTTGCAAAATTAGGCGCCATTTTTTCCCTCCATATATACCAACTAAATTATTTAATTAGTAAAATTTCGGGTGGTATTTCGTTAGGAATTGGTTGCTAAATTCTGAATAACAAATTAGTTACCAATTTGTTGGTAATTTGTTACTAATATACTAACGGATATGAGTTATTGGTAAAATCTGTTGGCAATTTAGGATATTTTTTAAGTGCAAAAAGTATAGAACCTGTTAAATGGAGTGATGTTATTAAAAAAAAGAATTAAAATTCACGAAATTAACAAAAATTTATATCTCATTGAATAGCCAGAAAGTTTCTATTAAGAAAATAGAGCTTACATGAATTTTTAAGATCAAGCGGGATTTAAAAAGAGAAAATTTTAGAAATAGCAAATATATCATACATAATAAGGCTTTATAGCTATAGTTTTGATAATTGTGCTCCATAGCTATAGTTTTGTTTGCTACGGAGGCTGCGGTTTGTATATTTCTGTCAGTTTATATATTTCGCTTGCGGATATATAAATGGGGTAAGTATATACAAATTATGTATGTATGCATTTATGAATTTTTCATAACTCCATTTGTATATTTCACTTGTCAATATACAAACAGAGTAATTTATTATGAATTTTTCACAAGTCATAGACAAATAGCTAGGTAAACATATACAAATTTCTGGATTTATACAATCAGGAATAGAATTATACTGAATTTATACAAATTAGGCGAATAGCATGAATTGGATAAATTATAGCCACAAATTACAATTTTCTCAAACTGTAGCTATAGTACCTAATATAGGCTAAATGTTTGTTATTCTATATAATTTTCCCATTTAAAAATAATATTAAATGATATAATTATATTTGTTGTCAAGGTTTATAAAACGGAGGCATTAATTATTAATTATAAAAAGACTATTCATCAATCTCAAATAACTCATTAAAAATTAGTATGGCTTTAGAAATTCATCATGATTTGGAGTTAAACTTAATTCTTGTAAAAAAAAAATGCATTTTCTTAATACAGACCTCGAGGAGAAAGTTTATACAGACCAACCAAAAGGTTCTAACTTAACAAAAAACTTTAAATAATGTGCAAATTAAAGAAGTCAACATATGAACAAATAAACCTCACGTATAAGATATATTCAGTTTAATAATAATGTAGTATTCTTTTATTTTACGAAAAAATACTATTGATCGTTAAACTGTTTACTGATCAATAGTAAAATATACAAATTTACTCTCGCTAATCCTTTGATGTGTTTACGGTAAACACATCAAAGGATTAGCGAGAGTAAATTTATATATTTTATTTGCATATGTTAATATATTACTTGTTGGTATAATAATGATTTGTGATTTGCATGAGAGTTTTTTTTTAAAAAAAATATTTATAATTATTTTACGTGTGACCTAATTAATGTAAATCTTATAACTAGTATTTAAATTAATGTAGAATAAATATCGTTCTTTAGATCGGTTATTTGACTTAAGTCTTAATATGTATAAAACGGTTCTCCCATCACTTATTAGGGTTATAACTTATTTTCTACAAGTTTATTCTATACACATTTTTCATTATTGACCATTGTGATAATATAAGATTAGATCAAAAGGTAGAAATTAGTGTTTTAACTAACGCTTCCACTCCTCTATAATCCGTTTAAGATATATATATTTTTTTATAACATCTTCTTGTAAAATTGTCATATTCACGATCCTAACGTGTTTTAAGTTATGTTTATACAACTTCAAATCACAGCGAAGGACCCTATTTCTTCACTTCATACATAGAACTTTATAGTCCAATTCTTCCCGCTTAAGTAGTTGGTTGTCAATTATAATTATTATCACTTTTCTTATCTAAGATATGCTAAAAATCTGATTCCTATATAATAAAGATTACGTTTGTGAACTATCAAAACATTAAATACGATATAGTGTATGACTCAATAAAAAATATTAAATCATCTTTGTAAAATTGATTTACGACTTACATCTATTTCACCTAGACGTATATTTAATTAAAAATATTACAGGCAGAAAAAGAAGGAATTAAGAGATTACGAACATGTTAATGTGACGTGAAATTTTACAACAAGTGACAAAAAGGTTCGAGAATTGGCAGAGTGGGTGTTCAGTTTAAGACAGTCGTTTAAAAGGGATAAAAAATGATCAATTTGTGAAACAATAAGGACCACCACTACTTTATGCCAAAAAGTAGGGATGATTTTGTATGTAAATTGAAAGATAAGGGACTATTTTGGAATTTTTCTCCAAATTGGCCCTATTATTTCTGCTTTCCCCATTTGGTGTAGACTTATGGATTCTGCATTTGGGATCTTCTCTTTTTAGCCATTTTCGATTTGTAAGTATCTTTTCTTTTTTCTCTCTCTACTTATTCCATTTCCTGCACCAAGCCAAGTTAGCTCATCATAGGGCTTCCGTTGAATCTCAGGATTCGCCAAATTTAATGGTAGAAATTTGAATTTGTGATATTTAGTCTATTCAATGCTAGAGTATATCATAATTGAAACTTCATTTATAAATATGAATTTATTGTCTATTGCAATCATCAATTTTTAGGAAGTTTTTGACAGAGAGAATTGTTTCCCACCTTGTATTTCCGATTGAGTTGTTTAGTGGGAAATGAGTGGGAAAAACACAATCTATAGCACAAATTTCTCATTGATTCGCGGTGGAAAAAATATTTGTTTCTAGTAGTGATAGTTCTAAGAATAGATATCATAAACAAAAAAGACAACTTAGAATAGGTTTGATGCCTAACAAACTTGATTTGTTCTTGTGATGATTACATATATAGAGAGAGAGAGAGAGAAGGTAGGCTAGGCTATCAAGTTTATATCTAGTATTTGCCTTTTTAAGCGAGTGGGTAAAACGAAAACCATTAGTTGGTCATAGATTCTAAGATTGTGGATGAATTATATCTGTCAGGATATATATTATCGCTTTCAGATGCTAAGACATAAGGTTGTCAGCTAGAATTTGATCCAACTATTTTATATTGTTCTCAAAGACAAAATTCTTTAAGAACTTCGGTTTATTCAGCACGGTATTGTTGTTTCATCCTGTTTATAACTTGTTCAGGCCTTAAAAGATGGAGGATGTGGAAGAGAAGATTGAGGGTGGTCTCCAATTCGCACCGAATGAATTGCTTCAGTGGAGCCAATGGCAGTTGCTTGATTCTGTTCTTCCTACTGGTAGCTTTGCTCATTCTTTTGGCGTTGAGGCTGCTATTCAAGCCCGGTTAGTCTCTGGACCTGAAGATCTTCGAACATTTGTGATCCATATACTAGAGAATACAGGAAGCCTATTGCTTCCTTTTGTCTATACTTTGAATACATCTCCTAATGTTGAAACATGGTATAAACTTGATAAAATATTGGATGCAACACTGACAAATGAAGTTAGTAGGAAAGCATCTATTTCACAAGGATCAGCACTTTTGAGAGTGGCTGCTGCTGTGTTCCAGGAAGTTCCTTATTTTAAAACTATGCGAGAAATGTCTTTGGCTAGCGGAGCTGTCCGTTTCCACCATGCTCCTATTTTTGGACTTGTCTGTGGGCTTCTTGGATTGAATGCTGAAACTTCTCAAAAGACTTACTTGTTTATAACGATGAGAGATGTTGTATCTGCTGCAACAAGGCTCAATTTGGTTGGACCGCTAGGTGCAGCTGTCTTGCAGCATCAGCTTGCTGCAAATGCAGAAGAATTATCAAAGAAATGGATGAACCGTCCTGTAGAGGAAGCATGTCAGACTAGTCCTTTGCTTGATACTATCCAGGGTTGTCATGGTTATTTGTTCTCCAGGCTTTTTTGCTCTTGAATGGTGGAACCGAAGATTCAAGATACGGGAGTTGGTGGATGAGAAAGTACCTTTGTCAAGCTTGTGCTTTCGTCTGTTTAAAAATCAGAGGCACCAACGATAGTGATGGCAACAAAACAGAACTAGTAGTACTTCCACATTGTGATTTTTTTTCCCTCGTGTGGATGTCTCTACAGGCTTTTACCACTATATTTGCTTGCAAGAGACCACCTGCAGTGCACTTCATGAAGCACGGGGCTTTACCAATATGTTCGTTTTCAAGAGAGCAATTCCAATTCAAGAAAGTTTCACTGATGCTTGCAGATATTTCTTCATTTTCAGGGGGAAGTACCAAGGATGTGAGAGCTGCAATCAGCTAGTCCAGCAAGCTTATCTGAGTAAATATTCAGCTCACTTGCAAGACCGACATCTCTCTCTGCCACTCATTTCCCCGGAAAAGATACTTTAACGACAAATGTATGATATGCAATCGAATTACAGGACAATAGTGAATGACAATTCTTAAGACGGAAAAATAGGTGTTGAAAAATTTGCATAAAATAGTGTATTCTTCAAGTTTGAGAGGTTGCTTGTCATTCAAAGGCATATGTTGTTGGGTATTGAATAGTGAACATTGATTTAATAATGCCAAGAAGAAATTCTAATCTCAAATATCTTCTCTTTCTAGTTACTTGAACAGAAATTACACTCAAGCTCACACAAATTTTATGAAAGATCTATTACACTTGCTTTCCTTTTGCCTTCATTCTATATCTTAATTTGTTATTAGAATGTCAAAAGTTGGTCCTGTCCAAAATTACTTAAAAGAAACAATTGCCTCTTAATATTCCACCTTAAATGGCTGCTGTAAAAGCACGTATAATTTGGAGTTTAATCACCTTATTAATTCTTTTTAGGAAGTGATTACCTTATCAGGTATTTGTACCTCTTTAGAGGTTTCATCAATTATAATGTTTCGGGACTTCTCATTGATCCTTATCTTTATATTATGATCATTTACTCTTTTCCTTTTTCGAAGATTTTAATCTTTGGAATCAATTGATTTATTAGGCTTTAGACATATGACTTAACAATAATAGATTGTCCTATCGAATACATCAAATTGAATATGAGCATTCACAATTGGAATATGAAATTTAGTAACCTTTGGTAAGTTAGTAGATGTATTTGAGATCGTTGATTTGTAATATTTTGTAAATTAATTATCTTGTGAACCTCTGGATCACATTGACGTACAAGGATGAGAGAGTGATAATATATCTCAATTTATCTCTTTATCCGACTGCTTTTTTCCTTCCTCTAATGTTGAAAAAAATGATTCACCAAAATGTCAATCATCAAATCTTATTGGGAAAACACCATATATGAAAAGGCTCATTAACGGGCCCAACATTACATTCTTAAATTGTATTTGTATGTAAACAAGTATATTCTTAAACAATAAATTAATTTTCAATATTTTCATGTATATACAATAAGGGGTAATAATGGGAATTACACTCAAAAGTATTATTTTTATTTCTATTAAATTAAAAAATAACTTATAACTTTTAGTATAAGTTATCACAACTAACTTAAAAAACTTACATAATCTAATTTTCATTTTAGCATTATGTCATACACAAACATTGAATTAAATAACAAACATATATTGGATATAAAGTATGTCATCTCCTTTATAATTATATGCATTTGCTCATATTTAAAAGTGGTAAACCTAAAGCATGTTTCAATTGGGTGGATGTAGATAATTAAATGAAATGGCATGTTTTATGTGGTTAACATAATTATCTAATAGAAGTTTGTAACCACGCACACAAAGTTTTTTTTTTCAGAATTTGAACAAAAAATGTTTGATAGAAATACTATATCATGTGTCTAGTTGCTCCATCAGAATAAGTCGTAGTTTGAATATCGAAATGAAATTTACTGACAAGTTTATTGTGCTATTACTATATAAAGTCAAGTCATAAATTAATTTTATTAAATAATATTAAAATACTATATCTAACTCGCAAAACCACTAACCGTTCAATTTTTTTGTTTGTAACAAAATAACAAAAAATTGGGTAAAATTACATTTATATCTTAAAGATGAAAATATTTCTTTTGGAATAATATTTTTACTCTTTTTTTTTTTATCATGGTGAGATGATTCATATTTAAAAAAAATTGTGTCATTTATGTCTCTAGTGAAAGATATTACATATAATTTCAAATCATAAGCTATGTTCGTAAGTTTTCTGTCTAGGTTCAATTGCTAAATTTTTTAATAAACTTTTTTCATGAACTATATAGTTACATATAAAATAATTTAGAAACAAAAATTATGCTCAAATAAGAAAATTTATATTATTATATTTGGTTGGATATAAAGCTTGTGAAACTTAAATTTGTCAGTATAGTATGTTTATGAAATATTATTAATATTTCAAAAAAGAGATAATTTGCTTAAAAAGATATTATTTCCCCTTCTTATTTAGTTATTTGAGACAAAAGGATAGTAGTGTTGAGAATTAGTTGATAATTTTCTCAAAATTTGCATCATTTGACTTTTAAAAAGAAAATTTCGATAAGTATTTAAAAATGACCGGAATAATAAAAATCATATTTTACTGTTTTAAAAATATAAAATTAAACTTTTGAGTTCTAAAATTACCAAAAAGATGATTTCTATAATTAAATATATCTTGAAAATTGTATTGAAAAAGCTAACTTGATTTTAAATCGTGAGGACTGAATATAGGGCAGATACAAAATATAGTGAAGTTTGAATAACAAATAGGGTGGACAAAATATGAATGAAGTTGATAATGGTTAAGCATTTTAAATTTATAATAGATAATAAGATTGGAATGATATAAAAAAAAGGGGCCCACATATATTACATGTGTTTAGAAGCTATTGGTGAGGAAATAACATAATTAGGCTAAGTACAAATATCGTGTTCCAGGAATATATAAAACATTGATATCTTTGAAAAGGTTCGTTGATCTTCAAATATTTTTGCAAGTGGTATCTATTTTCCACAATGTTGTTATCTTCTTTTTGTAATAGTTGCACCATAAGTTTTGTACCTGATAAAATAATAATAATTGATCAACCAATTCGTAAAGATCGATTCAAAGCCTTTCGAATCTCTATTTCTTCGGCTTAAGTATAATTTGTTTGTAGTTTACTTTGTCGATGAATTTTATAATACATTTTATTATTGTCTTCGATAAATAAAAATACTTATACTCATTTTGATTTTAATATTGAAAGTATTTTGTTAAAAAATTGCTTTCTAACTCCACAACAATAAAAACAATCATGAAAGCAACTTTATTTCTATACATAATAACAATTATCTTAATGTTAAATATTAAATTACATTAATAAAAGTTTTTGATACTAAACTCTAAATATCATGCCGTAAAAGAAAACTTTGAATCTTACCTCCACAAAATAACCAATACACTTATTATTTTTTTCAGGCTGTTTTTCCCTAATTTATTTATTTTGTAGTTTTTTTCTTCCTTTATATTTTTCAACAAAGTCTTTTTCTATTAACATTTTCTTTTGTTGTTCTTCTTTATTTTTTAATTGCTCATTTTTCTTTAGTTTGTATTTTAATATTCCTTAGAATTTGAATAAGAATTTTTTTTGAATTTTTTATGTTAAATAATTAATCATATTTGATATTAAGAAAATGTCCTACATAGAAATGAGAAATTAATACTTTTTAATCTTTCAATGAATATATTATGGAGTAATTAATTTCTTGATAGTCAAACATCGTTTTTTTCTTTTAATCACGAAATTTGGTATATTCTTTTAATAATCAAGATATGGACTTTAGTTATGGTCATATTATGTAACAAAATATTAAAAATATGCTTACACAAATAATCCTTAAAAGTATTTTTAGGAACAAAATATTAACTATTCAAATACATTATATTTTAAAGGAAAAATAATTTTGGCCAGAACTTTTGCCAGAATGATTATTTTTCTATGTTATTGTAACTTTTTAAACATTTTTACCATTTTAACTTAAATACATTTTAACTAAAAAATGAAAAAAAAGATCAATTTGTTTTTTTTTTTTAAAAAATATTATAGTTTTTTAAATTTTCTGGCCAAATTCTGGCCAATTTTTCTGGCCAAATTCTGACCAATTTTTCTGACCATTTAGCACTTCCCTATTTTAAATTAGTTCAAAGTTTTCTTTCTAAAATATGTCAAAACAAGCTTAGCATTAATTGTTGTTTGTCAAAGTTAACCAATAGAAACTCCTCAGTTTAACACAATTACAAAAATATCCTTATGGGCCATTCTAGATTGTTATTTAGACCATTAATTAAACAAAGGAAAAACTTCAGAATATGGCAAACATTCATATATATTCAAGAAAAATAACTATGTTTTATTTTTTTCATGTTATATGAATATAATTAGACTATAAATAGCAAAGTTAATTATGTACAAATAAATATTTAATATAATAAATAAATATTAAATAGGAAAGTAATTATTGAATGCTTAATTAATTATGGCAGACACATTTGTGATCTTTTCTCATGTTTACCATCATATCACATACTTTCTGATTTTTTTCCCCAAAATCATTCAAATTCAAGATCCATTACATCACTGCAGGAGCGATTTTTGTGATTTTGTATCCATCAGATATCTTCTAATTGCATATTTATCTCATTTTTATGAACATTATATATCTACACATCTACACTTTCTTCTATTTTCATAGGGTTTTGATTCAAGAATTTGTTTATCCATTTCAATGGCTGAAATTGATACTCCGAGGAGGGTTACGAGAGATATACATTTATTTGACAAATTGTTGGATGAACTACCTTCTTTTGATTTGTGTATTACTCAACAACAAGTCAAAATTTCAGGCTCTATTGCTGCAATGGAGAATGAAAGAAGAACAAAAAAGGTTAATGACCATATACCCTTAAATCTGCTTGAAGAAATCGAACATGCAAAATTAGTAAAGAGGAAAAAAGGTTCAAAAGTGAAAACTAATCTTGTGATTCAAGTGGGTGTGAAAGAAGAGCAGTCGAGCAGGAACACGAGGAAAATGAAATTGAGATTTGTATGCTTTATTTTTTTTTTAGTTTAATGTCATTTACTTATATATCTCAACACATGTATTGTGTGCCATTGTCATTATATTATGGATTGTCCTCTTGTATTGAAATTGT